>WAAD01012202.1:5196-114785 GCA_013389945.1 Fregata magnificens
TATTCTTTGCTTAGTGTGACTATAAAACTAACTTGTCTGTCTAATTTCTGGTCAGCGGTTAATTCTGGTTTTCTTGGATTAATACTTGAAGAGTGATATGAATATTTCAGGAAACTAGGAAAAAAAAAAAAAACTTCAAATGAAAACACTTCTAAAATCATCAGGATTTTCCAGATGGTTTTCCTATAAGAAGCTATTTTGGCTTTGTCAGTTTTTTTGCAAAGCTTCTATTAAATGGTCTCANCTTTATGTTAATAAAGTCAGCAAGTAAAGTATTAGTACTTTTTTGGAACTCAAAATCTTGCTGCTTCTCTGGTTAAGAATTGTGTTTTAACTGCATGTCTGTTTAGGTAACCTGGCATGAAATTGCAAGGCCTCAAGTACATGGATACGACATGCGTTGTCTGGCGATGATTGGCCGGTTTCAGTTTGTGTCGGGAGCAGATGAAAAAGTGCTTCGAGTTTTTTGTGCTCCCAAAAATTTTATAGAAAATTTCAGTAACATCACTGGTATTCCAATGGAGAAGCTGTGCTCCCACGTAAGTGTGCTAAAGCAATGCTAACTGAAGACAGCTCTCTTTCATGTAAATAAAATTAATGCTTTAGAAACTGTCAAATTGCACTAGGTGCCATAAAAATTCTTTTAATAGTTCTGAAACCTTCACCTTGTTTTTCCTTTCCCTTCTATTTGTTTTCATGTGTGTTGTTTCATATGTATTTTCACGGTGTTGTCTTATAAAACAGGTTGTATTTGAAACTAAACAAGACCTAGAGTCTGAAGATTGCAAAGAGTATGGGTAAATTTTAAATAAGTCAAACCAAGGAGACTATTGTACACACTTGGTGATTTGAAAGCAAACAATAAAGCCTGGGAATGTGCTTCTCCTTAATTTAAGGGTGTAGTAGTCTTGTCTAGATGTAATTATTGTTGTGTGGTTATGTGGTGTTGTTTTTTTAAATTGTATGTTTGGAAATAGTGTAAAGCTTTCAGCACTGTTGTTAGTTGTTACATGCAAATATTTATAAATATGTACTTGCTCATGCTTTATTTCCTCTTGGCATTGGAAATTTTCTTGAGGCCTTTACATTCCAGTTCTTAGTTGTCGATAAGTATACTTCCCTACACAGTAGAAAGATAAGACTGCAGAGTTGCCATCCTTTGTTTGCTCCCCATTTACTTTAAGATCTAATTCTGTTTTTCTCTGCATTTTGTAGAGCAGACCTCATTCAGGATAGTTGCCTCTATACAGTGCCTTGCATGCTCTTTGCATTTCTGGCTCAAAAGTGGTGTTTTCTGTGCAGCTTCTCAGAGATGGATTAGCCTTTCCATTTCATTTAACAATTGAAACATCTGGGAGAGAGATCTATTCATTTTTGATGGCAAGAAGTTACATAAGTAGCTGTTTAGCACTTTAATTCTGTAAGACTTTGTAAGCATTTGCGTTAATGACATTGTACAAATAACATTGTGCTTTTATAATGCTGGCAGATGTCATTATTTTACTTTTATGTAGACTTTCCTTATCAGCTCTTCCTCTGAGTGCTATTTTTTGATTCATGGTATCACGAAGTGTTTCACGTGGGCTTTGTTTAAAGAGGAAGGCTTTATGAGCTCTAGTGATACAGCTACTGTTAAATAGCTTTATTGAAATTGTTTTCTGTGAACACTTTTTTCACTAAAGTGGGGAACCTTTTTCTTAATTTAGCTCAAACGCCTTCCCAAAAAAAGTACTTAAAACCAGAAAAGCCAGCTTTATATTCAGAAAGGGTTGAGTAGGATTACATTCAGTTCAAATCCATGGGATTGTATTATACTTCGGGTTGTAATGAAGAACCATTTTTGTTTTAGAGGCCTTAGGCTGGTGTGTGTCTCTCATATATTTTCTCATCAAATTATGAACATTTAAATAAATAACATAGTATTTTAAGCTGTCACCTAAATTATTAATCCAATTCTGTAAAACAGTCTTTCTTTGAACTTTTCAGACACTGTAAGGAAGGGGTTTTACAGCTATTAAATCTAATCTTTTTCCATCTCTGCACAAAGGGACCCAAGTTCACTTACCCTTTCTAAATTTTGGCTTTTTCCCCCATACCTTTATGGAAGTATTTTCTGTCTGATGATTTATCTTTCCTCTGTGCTGCTCTAATCAGCCACGTACTCCAGCCACATCTCTGTGCTAGGTACTGGGTTGTGTTTGAAGTTGTGGGCACAGGTGCTCACCCTCTGTCCCCTTTTCCAAAATGCTGCTTTATTATTTCACCTCAGAACAGACTGATTCCCAGTCCGATTGTGTTAAAAACTGCAGTGCTCTCAGTTGATTAATTATCATGTATATCCTGGAATAAATAAGATTGTGAAAGAAAACCTGTAATTAGGGATGAAGATGCATGCTTTACAGCAAAACCCTTGAGCTGAGGCCTTAGAAAAGCTTTTTTGTCATGGCAGAATACTGGTCTTCGTTTTGTCCAGTGTATGTTCTGGATGAGGATGAATTTCAAAGTGACCCCCTTCACATCTCTAGAACAATCTCTTTTTAGTCTCTTTTTATCACAGGGATTCCTTAAACTGTGGCCTTGGAAATCTGAACCTACATGACAACCTGTGTGTAACCTTTCTTTTCTTTTCTTTTTTTTTTTTTTTTCTTTTAAAATTCAGCAATCGCCTGATCTTCCAGAAGGTGCAACTGTGCCAGCTTTGGGATTATCCAATAAAGCTGTTTTTGAAGGTACCGCTAATGAGAAATAATGGTGATGGTGCTTCATGTGGAAACTTTCTTTTTAAATGATTGTTTTAGCGTACGTCTTTTTGTTAGGGCTGTCATTGTAAGCTTGACTGCAAGTTTAGAATCTAGAAATAAAATTGTGCAAAGTGTTTATTTCTAACTCTAAATATGGTGCTTAAAAATTAAAAAAAAGTACTAGTGAGAATCTTTCCTCCCTTTCTCTGCCTTTGGTTTCTCCCCTAAACATCCCCTAATGTCCTGTGCAAACCAAAAATGCTCTTTCTCTGCCTCCTATACTGTGTCCCGCACCCCTGTAGGAAGTAACCCCACTCAGTCTGTGCAGTGCTCCTGAGAGCCTCTCCTGGTGACTGATCTTGATGAGTTTCACATGGATGCTGGGGCTCATTGCTCTCCTGTGATGGGTCTGGAAGTAGCCAGGGCAGGATATTATTTGTTCATCTGTTTTCTCCATGCTCACTACCCACGCGCCCCACCCCCCTCCACAAGAAGACTGATGACTTTTAGCCAAAAAAATTAGTATTGAATAGCGTACTGTGAAAACTAGGTTCAGAGTTGTTAAAGCAGAACTACCTGTTGCTACTTGTGGTTTCTCTGTAAAATACCTTGACCTCCGAAGCTATATTCTGGAGTCCTTTTCACACTCTCCTCAAATGTTAGGACTGTTGTAGAGGCTTATAGAAGTAATGATGCTTTGAGGGGGATCAGTCACATTTTCTGTCCCAGTGAAAATAGCCGTAAACCTTCTCCAGGTAAATGATGCTTTGTGAAAGTATTTGGGAAGGAAGAATTAGTTAGCCAAGAGCAATGTTCTGTTAGTAAAGGCTGGTGAGGCACCAGATTAATTTCTTGGAAAGGTGGTAGGGATTGCATTGTGGGGGAACAAGGAAGGAGGGACAAACATCTGTCTAGAATGATGAAAATACCTGAGTAGTGTCTTGAGACTGGGGATGGGACTGGTAATCTGGTGTTTAATAAAGTCTCTGGTAAAAATGCACTTACATTGGAATCTACAAATTAGGTCAGACCTGTTTTTTCTCTGCTTAGAGCTTTATCAGAAGGTGTGAATTAAAAAAGGAAGCATTTTAATAAGCTTTGTCTTCAGGGTCTTCAATGGCAACACAGCTAAATTTTCCTAGTTCTTCTGTGAGAGGAAAGTAGCTTTGTTGTACTTGAAGTAACTCGTAAAATATATTTTGGCAAAACCTCGTTTTTCTGCTTTCTCATGAGTCCGTCCGCTGAGAGAGGCAACAAAACTTCCTTCTCCAAGAGTATCGTCACACATAGAATAACTAATTTGCACTGATTTCATGTGGCACACTCAGAAGCAGCGCTATGAGTAGAAAAGCTGTCACATTTTCCTGCATTGTCCACCATTGTCCACCCAATGCTGTCAGTGCTGATGGCTTAGGTTAAAGCTGCACAGACCTCTCTTCTTGCGTACACTGCAGAGGAATCTTCATGGTGGGCGATGATCAGATAGTGGTCTCAAATTAGATAAATGTTGCTAATTTCATTTTCAAGGGGAGAGAAGACATGATGAATGAGAAGATCGTCTCTGTTCAGCTTTTTTTGTACCTGCTTTTTTAAACTGCTGTATTTGAAATGTACATTTGGCAAAAAGTTAGATTCTGTTTGAGAGCAACTATTCCCCAACTCTGTATCTTTTTCTTAAATAATACCTTCAAAGTGAAGGACAGAGTTGAATTTTAACTTAACTGAGTAATTTTGGTTACTTCTGGTACTTTTGCCTAAAGCTAAGGACTAAGCCCTTGGCAATTTTGCTGAAATTTGCAAATTGTAGATACACTTCTGCAAGTATGGCTTTTTGTTTAGGGGTCTACATTAAATTTAGGAATTCATCACTTGTATCTGAGATTTTTGCCTTAAACATTTTCAAATACAGAAGGAAAGGTTTAACGTTGAGGAAGCACAGGTTCAACTCCTGGTGACTGCTGCTTTCAGGTAAATCAAAGTCTCTTTAAGAATCTCTGAAAGAGACTGTGCTGATGGAGAGAGGTCAGTCTCAATGAAATTAGTCCAAAGGTTAAATTTTTTTTTTTTTCCTCTTCTCCTCCTCATTCTCATGTGCATCAGAATAACTACATTCTAATATTCATATTATCATAACTCTGGAAGCAGAGAAACCTAATTTCAATTACTTATATTGTAAAAACAATAGATGTTTTTTACTCGTATAATAAGTGCTCATATTTTCCCTCCTGTCAAGTATGTTCTCTCTAGCTAATGAAGTCCTTACTTTGAATAGGAGATATGGCTGTTCAACCAGCTGAGGATGAAGAAACATTTAATACCATTTCGAATCAGTATCCTGAGATTTATTTTCAACCTTTGATCCTTACAGGTATGTGATTCATTTCTATTGTAGGAAATAGAGAATGAGGTTCAGTGGATATAAACTTGAAGCATTATTTAGCTGATTTTTAGATTATTTAGTACCAAATTTGAATATGTTGTACAAATATCTTTTAGAACCTCCCCCAGAGGATCACTTGCTGCAGAATACCTTGTGGCCTGAAATTCAGAAGTTGTAAGTTTTATTTTTCTCTTTTATTTTATTTACAAGATTTCCAGAAAGCTATTGCAACATACTAATGTAGTCTAGTCTTGTAACTCTTCCTATTTTACTACCTGATTTAACTTTGTGTGCAGTGTATTGCTTGTAAAATAAATAAATTATATATATATAAAAAAATTAGGCAACAATGCAGAAAATGGCAGTTAGAACTAATGTGTCACAAAATGTTATTTCAGTGGTTGTTTCTATACCAGTGAAATATGTATGTTTTTTAGCACAAAGCTATTCTTTTGAATTTGTAATGATCAAACTTTTGTTGTCCCTTTGGATGTTTGTCTTTTGAAGGTCTGTTTAGGGCACCAATGCCTGTTTTTTTCCTCTGTGTTCCAAGAGAATAAGGTTTCTGGTCTGCTATAAGAAACTGTGGCATGTTTTCGTGGTCTTAATCTGTGTTCTGGAATGTGATGGGCCTCTCTTTCCATGCTGCAGCCTTTGTTTAAGTCTGTCTGTTCAGCACATCTGCTTAAAACCTTGCCTATACTGAAGGTCTCTCTGCGTAAGTTTTCTTCTTCTTTCCACTTCATGGCACAGACTGGCAGATCAAGTTTGTGTTTCTGGTATGGAAGTAAAGGCTGAGGCATCAAAGGAGGAGCTTCATCCTAAAGCTTAAGAGAGTTGTAAGATGCAATAGATGGAAGCAGCAGCCAAAATAGGATGTGTCTAGTGGTAGAGCAAAGTGATGAATGTTGAGTAAGATGGTTACAAACCCAGTTTGGATATTGAATGATGACACAGTGGGTTGTGGATTGAAAAGATAATAGAGTTACGTGATCATGACAGTAATTGTTTTGAGGTCGGAATTCTTCAGCTGTGTTTTGTTCCTTCTTCGCACCTCGAATACCGTGTACNNAACAGGCTGCCCAGAGAGGTGGTGGAGTCGTCAACCCTGGAGGCGTTCAAAAAAGGTGTAGACGTGGCACTCCAGGGCCTGGTTTAGGAGGCATGGTTGTGTTGGGTTGACGGTTGGACTTGATGATTTTAGAGGTCTTTTCCAACCTTTATGATTCTATGATTCTCTTCTGAGATTCACCACAATTTGCAAATGAAGGTTGTCACCTTATTTGTTCCCTAAAGATCCCAGTAACATTAGGCTACACTTTCACAATCTTCTAAGTTTTAGTATCAATCTTAAAAGTATAGCACAAAGAAATGAATCATCTCAAGCTCTTATGGGTTTATTTATCTGAATCTCCTGAAAGAGTGGTCTCAGGCAGGAACAAGAAGAATGTTGAGCCTTTGCTGGTGATTACAGCTACTTTTATACATTACCAGTTTTGTGACTTCAGTTGGGGGGCGGGAAATAAAAAGCTTTGGGAAAACAGTTTGCAGGTTGCTTTCATTTGACCGAAAGGGAGGTTTTGTGGGAGCTCATCTTTATCTTTAACTGGGCAGTTAACCTTCTTTGAATGCTTTTAAGCTCTTTTACTGTGTTTGTACTCAAAAGTGCTTCTAGGAGGGAAGCCGGTGGATATTAGACCATATCTGCACATTTTGTAATTTCTGTTACGTTAACTGCTTTTCCTGTGCATGCTATAGCCACTAATGCACCCACTCACGTAAGTAGTTTGATGAGGGATCTTTAAGTAGTGAAAAGGGGCCAAGGCCAAAATTTTTCTTCATTTTCTTTTGACATTTCTGAAAGTCTAGTGAGACATTAATCTTTGATATTCTGCTACAGGAGTACTGCCTATCTGCTTTTATATCCTGCATTCATTAAAATAACTGCATTTTGTGATGGTCTTCAGGTGACTTATCTAAGCAATTTTTTCTGTTTTTAGACACACTGATGATGATAGAGATTCTTTTATGCAAGGGCAACAAGATATAAAGCATTCATAGACTTTCAGGTTTTTTGTTCAGGATAATCTTGAAAGAAGTAACATGAAATCACATAATGTAGATTTCAAGTTGCCATAGCAGCAGAAAAACAGTGTGAGGAACTGACTTGCTAAAAATAGCTTGTTTGTCATTGACGTTTGTGTATTCCCAGCTCTAACTTGACATGAAATTTTGAAGGATTAGTGTTGTGTTTTGAAAACTGTTTGCTTGAGTAGGTTTTAGTATGAAGAACTTGCTGAATTTTTTACATAATCTAGTAACTTTAAAATAAAAATATGATAAATCCTGTGAGAATATGCTAATCTTTATCCTCTTGGAAAATTACCATAGAGAGTTTGTATGCAGCAGGCTGAGATTAAAGCCTGAGTGTTGACATAAATATATATGTTTATGTGTATGTACATTTCATGTAATACATTTGGAAGTCTTGAGAGATCCTTTTTGACGCTAGAAAATCACTGTAATCATTTATCTGGACACTTTGAAAGTCCAGTCTGTTTACCTGTGCATAAAAAAATGCTATGAATTGCACATTGCTAAGGCAAAATCACTTGTGTTTGAAAATGTCAATCCATTATTCATTCATGCAGTTGCTTCTCTCCATTGTGAACCTTTTTTTTGGCATTTACTACATAAGGAAGGGATCAGATTGTGTATATGGGGGAGGGGAGGAGGTTGTACTGGAACTTCTACACTTGCAATGCTCGTACACTCTTGTAAACAGCATCTCCTATTGCCACTAACTTTATTCTCTTTACTGGAGATGGCACTGGGCTATATAGGCTGTCAGTCCAACCTGTGATAGTCCTGCTCATGTGACTTTGCAAAAGACGGTATTTTAGGTTTTATTTTAATTTAAAGATTACATTTAAATGCTTCTATTCAGCAAGAACAAAGTTGCATGCAGAAGCTCAAAATGTTTCTGGCAAGTGCTCTTCAATACTACTTTTAGGAGATAAAACCAAAGTAACTGAGGACTTGTTTCACAAGTTGTTCCACAGGTTATTTTTCTTTCATTGAATTTCAGGAAATTTATACTTTTCATGAAATAAATACTTTTCAGTTTTGGAAACTTGACTTTCAGTGGATTTCACTACAAAATAGTCTCCAGGAATGTGCTTTAAAAGTAAGCATTATGATAAAACTGCTGGTGGCAGAGTAAGGAGAAGACATGCAGTTAATACCTTCATCATTACAAGATACAATCAAATTTGCAAATTAACATTCCAATTAAGTGCAGCCACCAGTCCCTCTCACCCCTGAAGGTCCAGGCACAGTTACTCTTCACGAAAAGGCAGCGCATCCCCAATCTTCAGGCATGAGTGTGGGAGCCTGTCTATGGGATACGCCCAGCAGCAACTCTTCTGGACTCCATTCAACAGATACAGACAGTAATTTGTCATTTAAACAGATGGCTGTTGTGGCTGGAAGTGAAATCCTATGAACATCAATCCCATATAAGAACTTCTTTGCAACACTGCTGACCAAACAAGTTTATTAAGAGAAGTGCCCATCTCTTTAGAGCTAGGAATCAAAGGAAACCCCCCCGCAACTGGTATTTAGCTGGTATTTGTCCACTGTTTATAGATTGCATCTCCAATTTTACTCTACTTCCAGTCTGTTTTGTGACTGATTTTAATTTGTGTTAGTCTGTGTGGCATTTCTGCTTATTAGTTAGATCCCAGTCCAGGTATGTGAGCTTGAATTCCAGCAGAACTCATGCAAAGACTAATTAAAAAGGTATTTCTGGAGGAAGCTAAAAGTTTGGGGGTTTTTACAGTGTTTTCCTTTTCCAACATGATTCTTGTCCTTTAGTTCAGAAATCTTCTTTCAGTATTTCACAGAACAGGCTGGGTGTTTGTGGTGTATTTCTTTTTGGTGATTTTCAAATATGTGGCTTCTGACTTTTATTGGTAGTGTTAAAATTGCTTTACAAGAAAATAAGAATACATTAAATGCTGCTTTAGTCTGCTTTGTTAATCATTAGTGTAGCTGGTGCAGTGCTGATGCTTTAGGACTGTGGAATGGGCTGGAGAGATTGTTCTGTAGTCAGTTCCTAAATGTGAAAGAATTTATGCAGATATTTATATTGAATGCTGAACATTATTAGGAATTATTTGGGATGTAATACTGAAACAGCGGTGAGAAGTTCCTGGCAGGTGCCTTTCACTTTTGCAAAGGGATTAAAATTAACAGAAGAACCTTGATACATACCGCAAAAATGACTGATGTGTTAAATATCTTTTCACATTTATTTCAGATATGGGCATGGATATGAAATTTTTTGTGTTGCTTGCAATGATTCAAACACTATAATTGCCTCAGCATGTAAGGTAAGAAAAGATTCTAGCACCATCTAGTGCAAAGTGCCACCAGATTTCTAGGGCTGACAGAGCAGGAGTCAGAATTCAGTTTGGGCTGAATTCTGTTCTTTCACTTAAATGTGAAAGATTTTGTATAGATGACAGTTGCCTTGCAAAGGTGAGAGTGAATGCAGATAAGCTATTATTTGTAAATTATGTATGATTCATTTGAATCATTAGTAAGATAAATTCTAACAAATATAGGTATAAAACATTTTCTTACTGATATAGTTTCAGCATTAGTAGAAAGTAGTGAAACAATCTTGAAACTTCCCAGAGTAAAGCTGATTCTAACTTGATTGCAAGCCTTAAAACAAGCCCCCTAACATCTTAGTATTTTGAAACGTGTGACTTTTATATTTGCTGTCATTAATTCTCACTGGTATTTTTTCCATCAATACAGGCTTCCAAAAAAGAACATGCAGCAATTATTTTGTGGAGCACTACTTCTTGGAAGAAACTGCAGAGTTTGTCATTTCACAATCTGACTGTTACTCAGCTGGCATTTTCTCCTAATGACAAATTTTTATTAGCGGTTTCTAGAGACAGGAATTGGTCGCTGTGGAGGAAACAAGACTCATCAGAGTCAGGTAAGATATGTACAGTGGATATACACATTTGAAGACTTCACACTTTGTTCGATATTTTTGGCTTCAAAATATTTGAAAGAGAATTGGTAAAATATTTTAATGGCCATTTTCCTTACATTTAAGAATTAATAGTGTTCTAGGCTCCTGTGGCTTTAAGAAGTGCAATTAATGGTGTATAGGAAAGCTGGAAAGGGAATTAAAATGTGGAGAAGAATATAATCAGGCCTTAAATGCTGCTTGATTGATGGAGGTAATGAAGTCTGCTATTTGTCCTCCCGCCTTCTGCTTGTGGTTGTGTGTTTCAGATTTACTGAAATCAAGCATACATGCTGGACTGTAATGCCTGTACATCAAACTGGTATTGTATCAAGGAAAACCTTCATCTCAGTAGTCTGTGCAGGCTAGGCTGGAAGGTTCATTTATACACTCATGTCCTGCATAGAGCTGCCTTGTCCCTCTTTGGGGATGACAGGGACATACCACTTTGGGACCCTTGACAGGATTAATCTGTGTCTTTGGCGTGGCTTTCTGATAATCCTACACAATTGATTAATTTGACTAGGACTGGCTTTGTCTGGAAAAAGAGCTGATAGTAAAGATTCAGTTGACTTTCTCATTAAGACTTTGAGCCTTGCAAAATCATGAGGAGATTGCTGTTGAACACCTTAAAGTTTAATGCACAAGCATTAAACAGATGCTTGTGCTGAAAATGTTTATCATTGCACTGTTGGCTTAATAGCACATAAACGCTACTGGGATCTATAGAGTTTTCCTAGAGACTTGGCAGTGAGTTTTGGCCCCTTCAGACAGTGTCCGGTTGTATCTTGGCTTGAGATTTCTGTTCTATTCAGACTTCTATTCTAAAGCTTGGCATATTGTCCACAGTAGTTACACAATGGTTCAGGATAAGGAGTATGAATTCTCATAGGAAGTAGAGGAAATCTTCTTTTCATCTGTTCATCAATAACTTTTCTGTCTACAAAGAGCATCATTATCAGTGTAAAGTGAAACTGCTGGTATTGGCATCCTAAGGAGTGGTTATTCAAAGTCTATGCTCCAAAATGACAGCCATTTCTACTTAAGAAAATTATTCCCATTTACTGATCTGCTGATCAGATTTATTGCCTGATAGTATGCATATTAAAATGGCAGCCTGTCTCTCTTCGGGAACAGATTAATCTTTATGATTAGATCACTATGATTTGAGCTCTTGGGGCTTTACTGGTAAATAGGAACTGTAGTGAAATTATTGGGGATACATGTACACATGGTAAACATTGCACTATACTAAAACTTTCAAAGTCACTGTTCCTATGAAAAACTTGTACAGAAAGAACCTGAAGGTCTTACACTTCGACTTAAATTCTTCTGAAACAGCTATGCATGTAAAAGATCAAACTGTTCCTATTTTACTGCCATAACAGCTGACTGATATGGTCTTGAACAGGTGCTAATTGTCATTGTGGTGTGTTGGAAAAAATATTTATGTGGCGCTAAGTATTCCCAGTTGCTTTAAAGATGAGTGGAATAATGTCCAAGTATTCCTGCAGTTCTTACATAGAGTAAGTAAGGGTAACAATTACTTTTAATATGCAGAGTAGTTGAAGCAAGGGTTTTCCTCTATATGTTTTATTCCAGGACCAGTTTTCAGTTGCTGTGCAAACACAGACAAAAATACAGCTGTTCACAGTCGAATCATTTGGTCATGTGATTGGACACCAGACAGCAAGTATTTTATTACTGGCAGTCGGGACAAAAAGGTAATTCATATAAAAGGAATTGAAGAAGCCCAGAATTATTTTAAATGTATTTTAGATTAGCAAATGCTGTGTTCTAATGAGCCGATATTCTATAAACACACAAAAAGCTTATTGTGTGTATTACCACAGAAATCAGTGAGACTTTCATATGCTAAATAAAGTGCTTGAATATGTATGTACAAGACTGTGGTCTGCCAGTTGGACTTCCTCCCTTCTTTTTTCATACAGTAAGACAAGCATATGTCACATAACTCTTATGGATCTTGAAGTTTTTCTTTAACTTTCATAACAGAATCTGTTTTTGTTGTCAGTGTCTTTAAAGAAATCAGACAGACTACGTGAAAATTCCTAGATGATTCTCTTTCTTACAGGTCATTATCTGGGGTCAGTGCGATTTATCTGTGACTACTGAAGGGAATATGTTGGGTTCAGTCAAGCCTTGTTCAACAGTACTGGATGCTGGGGATTCTGTTACTGCTGTTAGTATCAGCCGTGTGCTTACTCCTGATGGAAGGTATTGCTGTTTTTCTGTAATGCCATTTTCTGTTTAATTTTAAATTAGTATTTTTTGCCCTTTAGTCCGTTTGCTGTGGCTAAACAGCTCCTAAAATCTACCTGTCAAATATTTTGACCATTCTTTGAACTGAATTAACTCTCCTTTTTGATTTCCTAGCCTTCTTTTCAGGTATATGGTGACTTCTCCAAACAGTGTAACAAGAAAAAAAGAGGGAAGGGGGGCATTAACGCACCTGAAACACATTCATTCTTCCAACAATGTTGACTGTTGTGATGCTGTAATAAGCTCCTTATTTTTTTCCTAACCAAATATATTTTGCAGGTTCCTGCTTTGCTCATTTTTTATGAAGAAGCTTTGAATTAAATTGTGATATTTTTTAATGAAAAAGAAAATATTGATTCCAAGAGCAATGTGCAACACCGTGTTTGCTAGTTCTTTCTAGCTTGCATTAGAGCCAGCTTCACTGAGCTGCCTACTGTAATCTCTTTCAGAACTAATACAGTTATTCTCTTGATAGATATATTGTTGCAGTAGGCTTAGAGAATGGCAAGATTACCTTGTACACATGGAAGCAGAGTGGACAAGAACCAGCGCTAGCTGACTGGACCATGTGTGTTGAGATGGATAACAGGTATGTCTTTTGAAGTAAGTTAGGAGCAAGGTAATATTATTCTTGAGACTAATAGTGCTGGAGTTCTGTTCTTATAGTATAAAATTGTATGAAACCGGTTTATTTCTATATAAAAAATTGTTATCCTTTTAGGAAAAGGCTGATCCCTGCAAGTCTAAAGATGTCTTTAAGCAAAACTTGGAAATAAAAATATTGGTTATTAAGATTTATTAAAAAATCAACAAACCCCAACGAAAACCAAGGGCGGGGGAGTAAACCCCAAAAATACTTCATGCTATGCAAATGCTTTGGGAAGTATTCCCCTTTGTTGCCCCACTTTGTTACCTTTAGCCATAGAATAAGATGATAGAAAACACTGAAGAGGGGGGAAAAGAATCACTATCTAGATACATGAGCAAAACATTTTGGAGTGGATGACAACAAGTTTTCAAGAGCAGCTTCCAGCAGAAACCAGAGGAATAACAAGCTATATGTGGTGCTGCTGCAGTGCCGGCAAGAGAAACCCTCTGTAGAGAGACTTTGAATGTTTCACTTGGAGCACTCTCCTAGATTCTTCCTTCACATACTGGCATTGGTAGTACCAGAAGTGAAAGTTGATGGTGACTTTGGCCTGTGTGTGCTTGAAGTGAATTGGAAAGAGACAGCAGATAACAGGAAATCACAGGCTAAAAGCCAGAAATCTGTCATATCTCAGTAATTGAGATGCTAGACCTGCAGCTTAATGTGGTAAAACTTGAAATCAATAGCTGTTTAAATTATTGATGAGTGAGAGGATAAAATGTCATTACTGTTAATGGCCCTACTTATTTTAAGAACTTAATACCTGCTGGTTGTCACAAGTCAGTTTTTCCTCAGTTGGTAGTGTTAAGAGTACTAATTATATAAATGTTGATGTTTACTCTCACATGCCCAACTGTGTTTGACATTTTGCAGTTATGTATGGATTTCTTTTTGTTGCAGCCAAAGTCATGCTCTTGCAGTGAAACGTTTATGTTGGAGACATCATGTCGGCAGAGCTGGACATAATGATCACAACAGCAGCAAGTGGTTGCAGCTTGCAAGTTGTGGAGCTGATCACTGTGTTAAGATATTCAATGTCAACAGATTTGCTCTTTAGCAAAGACAGGCCTGTCTGTGCAAAACAGATTAACATTTTATTTCAGCTTTAACCATTTTTATTGTTGAATTTTCTGTTTTCTGCTGTGGAAAGTGAAACATCTGACATGTAACTTACTAAAGCAACTTTTGTGGTAGTTTGAAATATCAAATGTTTTTCTGATTCTGCGGTTCCAGGAATATGAAGTATTTTATATGTTTTGGTTGGTGAATATCCCGGAACTGAGGGATGGGCGAAAGATAATGAGACAGCTTTGTTCACTGAGACTCCGGTGGTGGGTGGGAAGCTGCCAGTACTTAGGTTCTTCTGTGCTTGGGATTGCGAGTGGAGTACTGAATTGGTTTGAACTCCTTATTCCTATTAAACTCAACTGTCAGTTGACCTGCCAGTGCTGACAGCGTGTTTAAGCATGTGCATGTTTAACCAGAGGTCAGAGTTAAATATACAGCTTTCTCTGATTGCCTTCTGAATGTATATTACAGCCCTGGTCCAAGTCTTAGACCGCCTTACATTGGAAGGAGTAGTTTGTGTCTGCATGCTTGGACAGGCCTGCTTGTTTGTTTTTCCCATCTATATTCCTCTTTCTTCTGCTGTGCAGAGTGCTGGGCTCATGCTTCTTGGTCGTGTGGGGCTTAAAGCCTAACTCACAGACCACTTAAATCTTCTGGTGTCTCCTCTGTGTACCTGTGAGCCCTTTCTGAGCAGAGTGCTGTAGAAGAGCCACCTCTTACTCTGTTTGAGGGCTATCCTCTACAGTTTGGGCTGGAAAAGCTTACAAATATCAGTAGGCAGGAGCTGAAAGGTGGCAGCCATTCCTTATACTGCCTTTGGACTCTTCCTGACTTTTGAGTGTTCCTTATCTATTCTGGTGAGAGGTTGAACCAGTTAACTTATTTGTCTGATTGTCTTGTAATTTAAATAGAATGATAATAGACCTCAGCAGGTCTGTCTCCAATTTCAAAGTCTAATGAGAAATCCGTTAAACTTTGGGAGTGAAATTATTTTTGTACCAGAACCACTTGCTACCCGAACTGGTAGTGCAGAAATAATTGGAATTGTGCCTAACTTTTTACTGTGTTGCATCTTTAGATAAAGAACAGTTCTTCCAGAGTGGGCCAAACTCTTTTCAGAATAATTATAGTTTATGTTTTAAAGGTTTTTATATTTTATCTTTTTATTTTCAATTCTGTTTTTCAGCATTAAAAATCGTTCTTTAAAATGACTTAGGGGAATAAAAACCTGACTTCTTAATAAAGATGCTTTGTTATGTTTTACTTGTAGTACCCCGTGCTTTCCTTACATGTGTGCTTTTAAGCATTTGAGTAGTTCATTGTACTTGTCCAGGAATCTTTAAACAACCATAGAGTGTATCCTGGCAAAAGAAAGACATACCTTATCACTCATGAGGCTTCAAAAAGCTGCCAAAAGTGGAAATTTACTCTATGTCACAACTGTAATTTGATATCTTACCTGCAATTTGATGATTATACTGGATAATAGTTTCTAATACTAGTACGTCTTGCCATGCAGCCTCTCTTGCCTATAGGCAAAAATGAAACGTCATATTGTCCCTCTCTTTTATTTTGTGAAATGCTGTCATTAAACGAGCATCAGCTATTACATGATTTAGTAATCCATTCCATTACCCCTGGGATTTTTGTGACTCAATCGCATTGAAGAATATACCTCATTGTTCCAACTTTAAATACATCAGATTAGTCTGTTGATCTCCCAAGTCTAAATGTTTGTAACAGACACTTTATTTTCAATTAAGTTAGAGGTTGAAGAGACACTGCGACACATGATTAATATTTTTTATGTATGACGTTATCTTTGTTTACATATCACTTTACTATGCATTTAGCAGGCGTGACTTTTACATATGCCTGTATCTTCTCAGCAAATCCACTAAAGTCTTTTCAAACCAGCATGTAAATCAGCACTGGGGTAACAAGTCAGATACTGATTTCATTATCTCAATATCAGAAAATTATTTGGATCAATGTAAGTGTGATACCAAGGATACCAGTGTAATTATAGTGATCATTTTGGGGGTAGCACTGCCTGCCTAATGAAGAACAGAGTTCTTTAAACAGCAAAATAGTACCCTTTAAGATTATTGTAAGAGTCCCTAGAAAATTTGTTTTCTCTTTTGTTTGGTTTCTTTGTTTTAAAAAAATGGAGACAAGCAAGCATCTGCCAGACATTTACTATGTTCATTCTACTTCGTTATTCTTGTGTTATTGGTTTGATTAAATACTGCTGGAATCCCAAAACCTGTCATAATTAGGTTTTTATTTGAAAGAATCTACTGTTGGTTTTGTCCACTGAATGGCTATTGCTTTTATTTTCTGCCATGTGCTTTTGTTTTGTATATACTTACTCAGAGAGGCTATTTAATTCATTAAAAATAGTGCATACATTCATGTACTATTTCATACATAAAAAAAAAAAGGCTTCAGTCACATTTACCTGACTGATCTGACCGTAGTCCCGTTTACCTACCAAGATGTCTAACTGCTATATGTACCCATTTTTATTTCTGCATTGTCTTCTATGCTTCCCTGGTGCTGTGTCATTGCTGTTCGCTCTTGTGAAGTGCCATACCTCTTTCCATTCCTACCCATCCTTTTTTTTTTTTTTTCTTTATAAAAATGTGGTTATTTTTCGTGGCCTCCCTTAAATGAAAACTCTTAATTGTGCTCAGGTGTATTTTGGAAGATGGAGTTAGCCTCTATACTTTGCAAGTTGCTTGTAGCACCCTCTTTATAGCAGATAATTCAATGTCACACAATAAAAACAAAGTTGAGGTAAGTGTAATCTTATTTATTTCTTCCCATTTATCTTCAAGACTATCAAATAAGCCCTGCCAACTCCAATCTTAGGAAGCTCCAAGTATTCACAACACAGCCTCTGATATTGCATTTGTTTTCCCTTAACAATGTGATGCAAGATCATGTCCAACAGTCAGAGGTAAAAACTTGCTGTCTGGATTCATGATGGTCCCAGCTTTGCTCTTTCCTGCCAGTCCTAAGATAAAGCATAAGGACCCTATTCCAGTGATGAAAGCCCAGAGGCAAACGGTACATGTCAAAATGCACCTGTCGATAGCAGCCTAATCCTCCCCATGAATTTCTGACTCTAGTAGTAGTGTATATTTCTGAGTTGCTGTCTTCATTTCTATTACCAGTTTGGACAAGGGCAGTGTGTTTATTTTAAACCTCTCTGATCTAGCAGGACACAAAGCTGATGCAGCATCCCCTCTAAACTGAGGCTCTCCATCGTGCTATTTACACTTACTGTCCAGGTTTTTTTAACCAACCTTTGCATCCAAAATGCACAGAACTGGGTCTATGCAGGTTTAGAGAGCTAAGCTGCTTAGTGCCTCTGCAGCCCTCAAGTGCTACTTTCCGAAGTACTGTGGGCTGATTGACATCTGCGCTTGCGTACCTTACTGCTAAGTAATAGCATACATTTAATTAAATGTTGCCATAAGCACTGCCGCAGGTGAGGCCTTGTTTCCCACAGATTTGGGCTCTTTGCAGATTGTGAGTTTTCATTAGTTTTCCTGTGAACAGTTACTTTTTACAGCTGTTTTGTGTGGATTTCATCTCCTGCGTGTGAGCTCAAGGTGCAGCTTCTTGTCTAGACACTGGTGGAATTCTTTTACCTCAAGCCTATAAAATCTGTGGATTTTTACCTTTGAACACTCTACCCTTCAGACAGACCTGGGTTGAAATGATGCAGTTGATTAACACATAAGGATGTGTGTCCATGTGTGTAAACTGAGAAACTAGATTGGTGTACTCCTAAGAGACCAGGGTAAAAACTTAAACCCAATTTACAAATATGTAACTAAAGCTCTGACAAAATGCCACCACTCACCTCATATTTTGCCCTTATGCAATTAATGCTTTAATTGTCTCTTTTTATGGTGGTCTTTACCAACGGGTGTAAAGCTTGCATGGTACCAAGAGAAAACCAACACGGAACATCTGTCTTTAAACCAGTTTATTGTTTTGTCCATATGGTTGCTATTGGAAAATATCACAAAAGTGGTATCAGCTTTTATCCCAAAATCTCAATTCCAGGAAGCAATTTGCTTCCTACACTGCAGTTGGTGAGTAAGTTTCCAAATTTTTTTTTTTTTCATTTTAAAGTATGAGCTGTTGCATCTTTCTGCATCAACTATAGCCATAAATGTATTTCAAAAGCCTGTAATCATCCCAGTCTGAATCTCGGTGGCATCTGCTTTCAAATACTACATACCATAGTGTTTATTCCCACTCAATTTTTCATTGTAAAGTTCTATTCCTGCTTTATCTCCCCCTACGTGATTGAAAGGCAATGTAAATAAGCTGGTGCCGTTAGCCTCTCCAAGGTGTCCCATTAACGACCACCTGAAAGCGCACCACTGGAAAGGAGAGTGTCGTGTTCTGAGGGGGGGATCTTGATTCTGGCATCTTTACGTGGACAAAAAAAGTCCTTTTATTGCAGAGCAAAGATGTGTAAAGACTTATTTAAACTTAGAAATTAAAGAGCTACAGGAAAGACAAGGAGAACGCAGTTTGTAGTTTCTCTGAGGCTTTTTCCTCTGTTTTAGTGAACATGTAAGATCCCTTATGCATCTTCTGCTACTGAAAGTGAAGCTCCAGAATTATTTAAAGATCAAAACTTACAAGACTTGAGACTAATCAAGTAAATAACTGAAAATGAAAATTATTTTTACTGATTATAAACCATTATGCACTAGAAGAAAATGTAATAAACTGTAGTCCTCCGGACTAGTCTGAAACAATACTTTCAGAAATGAGTTGTTGACAGTGGACACGGTGCTCTGAAATTCCCTGCTCGTTGTACAGTGCCATTGAAAATTGAGTTGAAAAAACTGATGGGATAAACTGAAGCTTTGCAAAGAATATTCTGATACCTTGTGATATATTTGAGGTAAAGCCATCCCATCAATATTTTGGATGCACACTATCAAAAGTATTTTACTGGCTCTATGCTGTTTTGAGGAGACGTCATGGCTGAGGATATGAACAAACTGTTTTATGTAGTCAGACTTAAAGGAGTAGGATTGTCTTGTCCTACAGCAGAGGCATGTCTGAGAAAGAAAGCGAGAAATGGCCTGGGTCTTGTTGTTTATAATCTGAGATCTATAACCAGGATCAAATGTTTATTGAGATTATTCAAAGCCATCTTAAATCTGTCAGTCCAAAATGTAGGCATCCTCAAGTCTGCGTTGGACCGAAAGGGCAGGCTAACACTGACTTTATTAGCGAGGGTGCTGTGGAGTGCACTGGGCCCTGGAGGACAAAATGAGCTGCTTGTGTCAACTGGGAAGATGAGAGATGCTGACACTCAGCCTTAGGAACACCTGCCTGGGCTCCACGTGCCAGGCTCTCTGAACACCGCTGCCAGCAGCGAGCTATTGATTATGCCCATTTTTCAGTTATGAAATGGGAAAGAAGGAACAGGTTCCATGTCATGCTAAGCCTTAAAAAAAAAAAAAAAAAAAAAGGTGTATTTTTCTGCTGTCATCTGTCTTGTGGGCTGGGACTCCAGAAGTAACTAGAAGCTGGCGAAAATTTCAAGGAAGTCAATTATTGAGCTCTCAGCTATTGAAAACATCACTGGCAACTCTGAGTAATCTCTGTTTTCGCAAATATTTAACGGGAAGAGATGAGAATGCTCTGAGGCTCACTGCCGATTGCAGCTATTGCAGAGATGAGGGAAGAGGAGGAAACAGCTGTGTCCTCATTTAGACTCGAATCTCACTTTAAAGAAGTGGCTGTTGCAAATAAGAAAACTTTAAAATAACTGAAATGGGCAGCAAAAATATTGCTTGCTCTGTTTTAAGGAGCATCTGGAGCTGTAGAAAGGATGAGACAAAATCTCTGACAGTACAAAAATCAGAATTTGCCTTTAGTGCATTAGGAATCTGTTGGAGGTGGGAGTTGTTGAGCACAGTTTAGCAATGCTCTACTACTGCTATTTTACTAGCAGTACTTTATCAGGATCTACAGTGGTAATTTTGAGGTGGCCGGGCAGCGTGTTTACCCCCTGACTTTCCCAGCCCTTGACCCTCCAACCATTCCCACTTTTGCCCTGTGTACCGACACATCCTCGTACAGTTGTGGGACCTTCTTTCAGACACTCCTTCCCCAGCCAGGGGCTGCCTTTGTGCCCGTGCCAACCACCACAGTCCCCTTATCCTGCTTCTGCCTTTTCTGGTAAAAAGCCTGGAGGGCTATGGGCTCCCTTTGCCAGTCCCTGATACACTCAAGCACAGCTCCTGCTCTTACCTTGTGACCAGTTCTGGTGACTCTATTCAAATAGTTTGTGTGCAATGGCATTTTCAAACTTTGCTAGCATCATCATCTAATTTTCTGTGATAACTCATCTATGCTGTAATGCAGTGATAAAACTAAAAATGACCTCCCGCTCTTTCTGGAAGGAGTTTAGGGTAGATCGTATGAAAAAGCCTGATGCCATACCATAATAACAGGGCTAGCTCCAGTACCCCGGGGTAGCTGTACCAACCAGCCACTTGACCTGAAGTCCTCCAAGAGAGATGCTACGTGTTATTGATGTTTGTGTGATTCAGCCAATATTACTGCTGTACAGATGAGAGTAGAGGAGGTGTTATGCCTGAGGTAATTGCCATGTTACGGTAGTGTCACCCTTATATAGACTCCAGCTGATCCCAACTGAAGTAACAAGGGATGCAGCAACCGGAATTTTTACTGCAGAGGAGCTATTTTCCCTTGAATCAAGAGCTTGTGCAAACAAGGATGCCTGATCTTGTGGTTTTTTTCTAAGCCCTTTCTCTCTTTACTCACCCACTCTTCTTCTAAGAAGGCATTTTGACTTCTTAGTCCCTTCTCCATTCTTGCAGGCCCCTAAATCCTCATATAATCAATCCTTATTTTCTCAACATTCTCTTCTCTCTTCCTATTGTTCTTGTAAGATAATCCTATGCTTTTTAATGCATGATCCTAAGAGAGTTTATACATATCAAGTGTAACATCCTCTTGGTATTTTCTCTTCTGCCTTCTATGCCTCTGTGTCTGATTCTTCCTTTGCTGGGTTTTCAGCTTCTGGTATTTACACAGGCTGTCCAGTCTCATTACCTCCTTTTTCCCTGACAGCAAATTACTGGCATATGTGTGAGCAGCATACCCTCCCTCCCTTTCTAAAGCATAAGTTGTCTACCTGCCACTGGGAGGAATTTTTCTCCTCTGCAAAAATGAATTGACTGCAATCTCCCCAAGGGAAGGTCTCCTAGCGCTTTTCAAGATAAAGGAATCGTTATGTTTGCCTTTCCATTTCATAATCTTGGAGAGTCTCCATCCTAGGAATTTTTATATAAAGATGTACCTCTCAGAGCAAGTATCTGTACTCCACAGACACACTTTTTAGAGCATAGGAGCTTTCTGCTGTTTAAGCTCTTTGCTTTGACATGCCAGCCAGTCCTATACGGGGCAGTCGCCTATCGATTCTCTAGATGCTAGAAGTCTTCACCACTGTCCGCAGAGAGCACCAAGCTGCACCACAGATTTCTCTTTCTCTGCAGAAGAGGTTCAGCCAGGGAGGCTGAAAAAGCTGCAGTGCAGGGAAGCACCTGAGATGCCTGTAGGTTGCTCTGCGTAGGTCTTCAGGGTGGATCTGTCTGACCTATACAGGCGCTAAAGGTGCGATGTAGGAACTCACCATGGGTGCTTGGGTCAAACTTCTGCTTCTTCAGTGTGTGCATACAGTCTCTCTGTATCACAAATGTTGCTGTGCCTTCAGTAACAGTTCCGGTTCACTAAGCCCATTGGGATTAGTTGAGGTGGGAGCCCCTCTACAGCTGGTGAGCATTGATTCAGGCTGGTAGACCGCCCCATAGTTATAGCTACATGGAAGGTAGTCTGGTAAAGCCAATAAAAAGTTGTAAATGCTGGTTTTGGTTAGCTACTACTAGGCAAAGGACAGCTTCAACATTTTCTACCCATCAAAAAGAATTTGGGTATGTTTTATCATGTAAAAAGTATTATCATAACTCAAAACAGGAGTTAGGTCTGGGATGTGGAATTCTGCAATTCCCGTTAATTGCTCAAGAGTGCATTTCCATAGGTTAGTAGTACTGAAAATGGTTAGCACAGGGCTTTTGTTAACTGAAATAAAAGCAGATTGTGGTTCACAGAGCAATAGGATCATGGGATTATTAAAATTGGAAGGGAGCTCAGGAAGTATCTAGTCCAAACTTCTGCTCCAGGCAGGGTCAGCTATGAGATCAGACCAGGCTGCTCAGAGCTTCGTCCAGTCTGGTCTTGAAAATCTCAAAGGATGGAGTCTGCGCAGCCTCTCAAAGTAACCTGTTTCACTGCTGACTGTCTTCATGGTGAAAAAGTTTCTTCTTATATCAGCTCTGAACCTCTCTTGTTTCAGCTTATGCCCTCTCTCTCATCTTCCTACAACTCACCACTGTGAAGAGTTGGGCTCCATCTTCTTCATGGCCTCCTCCTAGGTATCGGAAGGCTGCTATCAGGTGCCCCCAAAGCCCTCTCTTCCCTAGGCTGAACCAGCCCTGTCCCTCTGCCTTCCCTCACAGGGCAACTGCTCCAGCTCCCTCACCACCTGGGTGGCCCTCTGCTGCACTTGCTCCCGTTTAACAACATCCTTCCTGTATTGGGGGACCCAAAACTAGACCAGTACACACAGTCTCGTTGCAATAGACCAGGCTAAAGTCTGTTGTACAGCTTCCTCCCGTATGAAGTCCAAGTCTATAATGCTTCCTTCTCTAAACTAGCCTTATAATGTCCCTTTCCTACAACTCTTTTGCATGCGCTTGACACTGTGTCGCGGCAGTGCAAGCCTGAGACTGAGGGCTGCAGATTTTAACACCTTCCCTGTATCCACTGTGCAATGTACTCCGACATCTCCATGAGACGTGAACTCGGACATGGCTCCAACCATGTGGCCGTGCTGCTTCTGGGAACCGAAGAGGCCCTTTCACACTAGTTAAATATCCTTGCGCTGTGTTTCCACCACTGGCGAGGTGGAAAGGGCAGAAGAAAGGGATGACGGTTTGGCTCTGGCTGGAACCTCTGCTCTCCTCCTGCCCTCTGGCTGAGTGCAGGGAGCACGGCACCCAGCCCAAGCGGGTGTCCAGAGCCCACAGCAGAGCTGCAATCCGTATTAACTATTGCCCTGTGTGACCTGCCGTGGCCAGTGCAGCCATTTATTGAGATAAGAGCTGACTACGCTACACACAGGAACTATCGTATTGGTGGTAAAACCAAACAGCCCTTCACCCCTACATGTTCTGTATTAAAAAAGCACTTGTCTTCTATCTCAGGGGAAAAGAAATGGATGTTATTTAAAATGCTTAAACTGTGGTCATTTTACTGAAAAATCGGTGAGTTTATTGCTTCCATATGCCTAGGACCACCAGGTGGCAATATAAGAAAAAGGATAAGTGTGCATCTCCAGCACCTGCCATGTATATCTGAAAATTCAAAATAAATTACAAATATATTCAAAGACAGGTATTTGGTCTCCTCTGAGTTGTTTAAATGCTGTGTTTCAGTGATAAGCATTTCTCATAACGAAATGCTGATTTTGAAAACATTCTTTCTTCTGTTTTGGTCCTGCAGTTGGGAAACTCTGCACACCTTCAGAGAATTACACAGGGTCTTATTGCTGTTATATACATTGTCCCTCACCCCAACATCTCCATCTGAAGAAGATATAAAAAAATTGTAATTTTCTTACTTGAATTCATTGAAGTTGTCATATTGTCGCCATATTTTCTTATGGTGAAACTCTCCCAAAGTCCAGTGACTTATGTTTCAGGAACATCTTAAACCAGAGGAAGTGTCCTTGTGCCTATTAGCTATTGATGAATTTCTTTTTCCTTCCATGGGGTTGTCCAATTGCTTGTTGAATCCATGCAAACCCGCAATTCCCCCAGTGATTAGTGGGAAAGAATTCCCCAGGTTAACCCTGTGCCAGTAAGAAGATGCATCTCTTGTTTGTTTGGAACATTTGATGCCTGCTTGTTATTGTACTAGAAAAGAAAAGGATTAGTTGTTGTTCTCTGTCTCCATGTCATTCCTGATTTTGTAGACCTCTAGCATATTCCCCACCCATGGATTTCTTTTCCAGTCTGAAGAGTCCTGCTGTAGTTAAGTGTCCCTTTTATGGCAGCTATACTTTTCCTTTCATCAAACTTACTGCTTCTTCTCCAGCACTACAATATTTCTACCAATAAAGAAGTATTTATTACTCTTTTTGCACCTTTTCATTGATTAACATTTGTCTGGGAGTGCCTAGTAACCCAAACTACTTATTTAAAGTACTGGCAAATTTTTTTGTTTTGTTTTGAAACAAGTCAAAACATTCTTATTTGAAGCACTTAAGGCACGCGATGTCAATTTAATGCTGTCTTTTGGGTATTTGTGACAGAGTGCAGTTTCTTGCCTTTGAACTGTTTTATTCTTTCCTCGTTTAAGTCATAAACTGATTTTTCTAATATCGTTCTGGTCTGCAGTGACAAGTGTCAGGGGCCTCAGAATCGCCGTGCCGTGTGGAACAATTAGCACTTGCTGTTAAAGGATAAACCTCATACTAAAATAACAGGGTAGCTACAACCCAAGACTGAAGGTACTGGCAGCATATGTTTGGGAAGTTTGCGCAGCAGCTGATATTATGCCTCCTGCGTCTTTGCAGCTCTGTCAAAGAATCAGTCAATCATGGTGGTGAGACTTTCCTTTATTGACTCAGTAAAAATAGAGGAGGCTGGGGAATGATTTCTGTGGTTCAGTGAGAGCCTTCCCAGCCACGTCAGGAGAGGGGTTTTCACACCGCGTGGCAGGCCTCCCAACAGACGTGACAGATTCTGGAAATCTTTTCCAGTTGACCTTGCCATCAAAATTAGCGGAGAGGAAAAAGTCTCCATAGGATTTTACAGATTTAAAGACAAACAAATCATCGATTTTTTTAAGTACAGAGGAAAGTGCTGTAGCTCTTCAGCTTGTCCTTTTGCATAACATAGAAGGGAATTATTGTACTCTGCTGAGTTACTGAGCAGTGCACTGACTTGTGGGGGTTTTTTCTGTGGCAGCACTCTGTTAGCCAGGAAGAACTTTTAGAAAGCAAATGAAGTTTGAAACACCTCCTTGCTCCCCCACAACTCACTCACTATAATGTGGCTAAAAGAGGTTCTCCAAAAGCAAGGAAGGGCTTGCAAGGGTGTTCTGTTGGTCTTAGAGACTTGTTCTGTTACGGTGGTGTTGGGGTTGACTGGTGATCATCTATAAAACACCAAAATGTGGTCTACTAACTATTAAGAGAAGTCACGTAAAAAGGCAGTAGTACCCACTTGTGTCCACATGCCTCGAGGAAGCAAATGAAAGTTTGGTTTTGACTTGCCTCTAAGAGGAAACAAATGTTAGAAAAACATTGCCCGGAGTTGTCCCTATCCCTCCTCCCCGATGGCTGTTTGATTGAGGGCGAGAACTCGTATCCCAGACAAAGGCAAAGAGCCAGACCAAACCAGGCAAAAATGCCTGATTTCAGCCTAAGCACAGCTCCAGTGTGGCAGAACCACACCAAATGAAGACATTGCAGAGTTTTGAGATTTGCCTAAGAGCTCAGTGGTTGCAAACCCTCTCCCTGCCTGGGAGCAGACCATACTCTGCTGTGGCAATGACGATGACGTGTGTGTGGAGCCTGTTCTGCACCTTGTGCTTCTGTGTAGGTGTGGGAGAAAGGTGAACATATGCTTTTGAAGAAGCTCTTGTATCCCTGTTTTCTTCTAAAGGTGCCATATGCGCTCTCTGAGTCACTGGGACGTAGTTTACCCTGTGACAGGAGTAGCTCTTGACAGCGCTGCTGGTGCAGTAGGCTCAGAGGTTAATAAGGAGGTTGACGTGCGTTTGGGTCTGAGATTCATGCTCTGCACCATCCCCTCAGCTAGCAGTGGTGACAAGCCTAGTCTTCCTACAGCGGGGCTGCAGGGGCTTGGGTCATTCTTCTTTGGGGTCGTCTTCTTCAGACATCTTCCCACCTTGTACTGCAGCTGCTCACTCACCATTCTGACTGGTGGAAACCCTTTTTTAGGCATGTACAATATTTTGTCAACAGGGTGGCATCTGAAACTGGCCAGAGTTATGACTTTGTGATGCCATTCCCATGTTCAAATCTCAAAGCAGTTTGACGTGTCTCATGGCAGTGTGTCTGCAGACGACCAATTCACCTCGGCTCCAGAAAGCACACCATGTCCCAGGCAGACTTTCTCTTTTTTTGTCATCAGCCGTTGGCTAATATAAACAATATTCACTTCCCAAGTGGCACAGATATGCAAATGAACCTTTCATAGGATAATGGCCATATGAAGCTTTGCTAGCAGGCTTTCACGACATGTGGAGGCATGTTAGTGCCAGATGCTTGCGGGGTTTTGGCTGTGCTACTCTCTTTTCCAGTAGGCTAGTCAGTACCAGGCTATTTTGGGAGATCCACTGCAGGCCCAGATCAATGATTGGTGCTTCTTTAAAAGCATCAGGCAATAGTGCTCTCCAGGTTGCTACAGGATTAGCTGGCCCCTACACAGTGTCATTCTGTTTCCTAAAGCCCTTGGCTTGTCTAGCTGCTATGAAGTCTTCCTCAAAACACCAAACTGATGTCGTCTTGCAACATCTCTGAGATGTGACAGTCTTTCATGACACAAATAGAATAATGTATCACTCTTAGTGAAACCTTCTGGGGAATCATGTTGTGATGGGATGAGCAGAGGTGTAACAAAATCATCAGATTCTTTTGTCTTTTCAAACTAGGATAAAAACTTCTATCACTGTATATAGTCTTTTATAATGAGGTAAAAGCCAGTCATACTGGTACACGTGGAACTGTACAATTTTTTCTTCTTTATTTGTAAGGTTAAAAGACTGCCTGATATATTGAGGTCTGTTGCCTTATCAGATATAGGAAAACATCAGTCTGCTTTCCCTTTTTCTTCTCTGAGCCTTAAAGCTCACCTAAAGTGGCTGAATTCAGTTTATAGCTTGGCCAGCAGCAGCTGTACAAATGAGATGGTTCCGGGGCTGGTGACCAAGCCAAACTCATAGCCTTTGCTTGCATTCAAGTCACTTCAGAAAGTGACAAGGTCCCACCCTAACCGTGGAAACCCAGCACTTCCACTTCCATCCCACCCACTAAAAGTTGAGGGGTGGGACGAGACAGCTCATTGCTTTGGGAGACCAGAAACTGGAATTGAATCCAAACGCCCACTGCACAGAATATCTTCCCCTAATGCCCGGTATTGTGTATTGGGAGGGGAAAGCAGTAGCTACTGCAATGCAGTGTGGTCCATACGGACTTCCTTGGAGGGCGGACGCCGCCCAAAACATCTCTGACTTTCAGCAAGTTTATCATCAGGAGGACAGGTACAGCCCTTGTCATGAAGTGTCTTACTATTTGAGTGGCCACAAATGAGTTGTCCTGGGTTTCACCTTGGCGTTTTGCTCTGAGCAAAATGGAATTAAAAGAGGCAGCGGGGACAGCAGGGGAGCCAAAATGTGTCGTAGGTGGCACAGTAGTTTTCAGTGTCCAAAGCTAACTGGAGCTTTGGACTCTTCTTCATTCTGCTCACTGCAGAGCTAAGGCTTGCAGGCTATGGCTGACAAAAATTTTTCCAACATAGAGAAGAGATCTGTGCTACATCACCCTCTCACTGGGAAGACTCCTGTCCTAACACCTCTGCCCATGGAGCTGGAGAACCCGTACTTTGCCTGTTTTTATGTGGGATTGTTAGGGGCAAAGTAGAGCCCTGAGTGGTCTCTCCCCTCCCTAATCCACCTGCGTGTCCTGCTGTTGGGCAGCCAGCCTGCTACTGCTTGTCCAACGGTCGAGTCCTTCACAAGTGCACTGCTAACACCAGCTTTTTGTGATTACTGTTACCCACTCATGCCTTGCAGTGCTGCTTTTCGCTAGGTCATGTTGGCTCCATAGGCATCTATTTTAAATAGACCAGAGTTGACTTTAAGTAGACTGAATGTTTGAAGGATCTTTACTTGCATTTCTGACAATGCATGCAATTATTCCAGTGCCAGCATGACTGTTTTGTTTGCCAAACACCAACCTGATTTATGCCTACATTAGCCTGAAAAGCGGTGTAGGTAATGACAGTCACCTCCAACATCTTTTCATGATTGCCTGTTATTGTCCTGAACCAGATTAATCTTCTATTTTCTTTGTTGAAAATGTAGAAGGGGAATAAGATGTTGTTTTAGTGATCGATATTGGACTACTGAGAATAGCCAGAATTCAATCTGCCATCAGGAAGGCAGAACTACAGCCTTGTTTTTTTGGTAGTGGCTCACTACACAAATTAAGCAAGATGGTCCCCAAGGCTTAGACTTTTCATGTGCTCTGCATCATGTCAGAAACATTAAAATATTAACAAACTTTGATCCCAGTGCAGCTGGATGCTCGCTCAGCTCTGTTTTCAAGCTGGCATGCACTCCGTCTTTGGAGTCTGTAGTAAACTTCACAAAACTTAGCCTGAAAGCCGGAGCATCACCATTCAGCAGCATCTAAACTTCCTCTTCAATTATTTAAAAGCAATTCTGAGAGCCTCTTTGGAGTCGTGCTACAGATATTTGTTGGTACTACATTTTTTCATTAAAAGACACATCTCTCTGGCCATCACCAGTTCTTGTGAATGAGACCATTACCATTTCTACGCAGCAATCCCACCACTTCATTCTCCCTAACACCTTGAAACTATCAATGTCCTTCTTGCGTTTATGTCACGAGGATGAGACCTTAAATACCTTAAAGGCATTACTAGGTAGCTAGTGGTTCTCACTCCTGAGAACCATTGAGATCAAGTTTCAGGAAATGAAAGAGAAGAGGTGGTTGAAGGAATATACCTTTTTCTTTCCCTGAATATTTCAACAAGAGTATTAGGTACTGGCCAGCTAGCAAAACTTTCCTCTTTCTCCCACGCACTTCTCCCTCGCAGCCCTTCTTTCAGGGACCTCGGTGGCGGCTGCAGTGAGGAAGTGCCTCTGCAAGGAAGACAAGTTAAATCACTGGCAGCTCCGCCTCCTGCACCGAGCTGCCAATTCAGCACTGACGGTGTTTTCTTCACAGGCTCCCGCAACTTCGTTGCATAAGGCTGTCATCCCAACCAGATCTGGAGGGCCCAGAGAAAACTGGCTGCTTGCAATAGCACAAGTCTTAGTGTTGCTATTACCTGACAAGTGGGTAGTGAAAAGCTAGAAAGCAAAGGGAGGGGTACTGGTCTGTGTTCCTTTGGTTTTTTTTAATCTTCCCCTTCTCATCTCCCCACTCAAGGCTGATTGAGCTGCGCCTAAGGAAGTTTGGAGTATTTCTGAAACCTACTGTATTCTGAAAAGGTCTTCTGAAAATTTTCCGCCTGTTATGGCCGTGTGAAATCACACATCAGAAACAGCTCCGGTGTTGCAAAGCGACATGGCAGTCATCTCTACATTTCTGTCTCTGAATGTCTTCCAGCATTTCTCCTTTAAATTTCAGCAATGCCCTCACCCAGTTTTAATTCTTGCTTCTCTTTGATCTTTGCACAGCAAATATTTTTCAGACAGCTTCACCAGAGGAAGCTGAAGTGTCACCTAAGGGTGATGGAGAAGGGGCTGAGGGATAAGTGCACATCCGGGACAGGCACTTAGGAGGAAATAGCTCCCGTGGGCGTTTGGGGGTCCTCAAGTGACCAGCAGCTCTGGACTTGTACTTCCTTCTGAGGGGCAGCTATTTTCAGTCACTGGTGTGAATTTCCAGATCATCAGACAGACATTAAGAAGCCCTTCTCACTATGGACTGGCTGTGAATTGAATGAAAATGAAACAATAATCAAAATAGGCAATTCTGAGTCTTTTGTTGTCATTGGCAATCAGGTTCCTAGCAAGTGGCTTTCGTGACCCTTAGATTGAGAGCCACTGAAGCTGGCGAGATAATTAAGGAGGGAAGGAGATGTAGAGGATAATACATGCAGACCTCCGGTAGGCTGAATTGAATACAGATCACAACTTTGCTTTATTTGTCTTTTTTTCTGTCAGAAATTTTCAGCGTGTTGCTAAACTTCTGTTCCTCAGTTCCCCTCAGACAATGTCTCTGTTCCTCTACCAAATTTCTGCTTCAGTAGACGGGCTAGCTGATTGCAACTTCAAAACACTTTATGTATTTATTTTCTAAGTGATTACAAGACGCTTTATCTAAAAATTATGACTTCCTTACTGTTGTTCTTACAAATTGACTTGACTGTTCACAAAGGACACCTCCTACCTGCAGAGGGACGAACAAGCAAGTTAAAACTGCCTGAACAAGCCAAATAACATCAATTAAAATATAAAACAGACCTTAGCAATTAGGCTAAGGATAAAAGAATAAAATTGCTTTCTTGCTGGTTAAGCAGCTAGTCTCCATTCAATTCCCAGCCATGTGAAAAAGTGTATTTTCCAGCCTGGCTTGGTTTTATTAGTAATTAAAATCTAAGACCGATCACAAAAAGTTATGCAACAACATCACGTTCCCATCACAGGGTGAATAGTGCTAATGGCAGCAGATTAATGGAAACAAAGGGGCCCGCAGTTCAGCTGCCCCAGGCTGGCAGCACGGCTTGCTGCATACTTGCATTGTTGGACTCTTCTCCCAAGAAACTAGCGATAGGACGAGAGGGAATGGCCTCAAGTTGCGTCAGGGGGGGTTTAGATTGGACATCAGGAAGAATTTCTTTACCGAAAGAGTGGTTAGGCATTGGAACAGGCTGCCCAGAGAGGTGGTGGAGTCGTCAACCCTAGAGGCGTTCAAAAAAGGTGTAGACGTGGCACTCCAGGGCCTAGTTTAGGAGTCATGGTGGTGTTAGTTGATGGTTGGACTTGATGATCTTAGAGGTCTTTTCCAACCTTAATGTTTCTATGATTCTATACACACCGTAATTTGCTGACAAGGGTTCTTGACATGTGGGGTAACCCCAGAAAGGGCCAGGTGTACATGCCCAACGGACGAGTGGTACATGGAGCGCGTCAGACATTTAAATGCAGCACCAGACTGATTAGGAAAGAGATAAAGCTGCAATGCAGAACCTGCATAAGGAAAGCTGTGGCTCAGATGCTCGGGAGTCTGGCTGCGAGGATGCCAGCCACCACTTGTCTGTGTTTGGCCAGCAATATGCCTGCTCACCTGCCGCCTACCTCGGTGAAGAAAACCTGAGGATGATTTGGGTACTGAGCTGAAATCACCAGGTCTGAGGATCCCTGGCTATGGGGAGAGACAGACCGCAGAGCAAAGAGAACAGATGTAGCTGCAACAAAACCTAACACGTGGCTTAAGCATCTTCCCCAGGCTCAGTTTTTCACAGTACTTTCCCCACGGGAACTCTCTCTCCAGTGAAGTCGAGCTGCCTCTGCTCCCCGGGAGATGGCAAACGTCTGTGGGTTAATGAGTTGCACCTGCTGCTGAAATTAAGCTGTAATTATCCTGCGTTTCTGTGCAGAGTTGGGTTACCTGGCTGCAGGGTGGCTGTGAAGGTGTTGCTTTCCTGGGGAGGCTCTGGAAGCTGCTGTGGGCTTTGAAAGAGGAAAAGTCTTGTTTATCCGCTGCATAAAGCTACCAGAGGGCAGGTGAAAAATCTATGTGTTTATTAGGAGTACAGAACATATGTAGGGTGTTCTTGCTAAATGGTTTTCTGTGCCTAAACATTGACTGGAAAGTCACTTCTGCATCTAAGAAACCCAATGGAAACTGTGAAATGGAATTTTGAAAAGAATTGAATTTGGAAAACAGTGAATTTGGACAATTCAGTGATTTTGTGAATAGTAGGAGTGGACAGAAGGAATACATCTTGGCACTGCTATCTTATTTGTTCTGGAATTAGGATAGTCATTTAAAGTCCCTTCCTAATATAGGGGGACAGACAGCAAAGATAACAGAAATTGGTATGGGAGTGCATTAGCAAATAATTTGAAAACCAGTTTAGTGTACCTTTCTAAAACATCTTTTATGCAAACAGTGGCCCAAACTGTTTAAAAAAAAATCAATATAACTGCAAAATTAAATGACAAAGAAAGTTTACTGCTAGGAGAGTGTCCCATTTTTGGCTTAAAAGTTGATGCACTCTAATTGCTGCTGCTGTGTGAGTGTTCAAGTTGTCCTTCAGAAACAGCAAATGAATGAGTGTTTCTGGAAACACTGTTAACTAGCTGTTTCATAACCTCAATACTCAGCTTCTCTCCTCAATTAATGCTCCTGTAGGAAAGTACAAAAATATTTCCATTTGGAGGATGAAACAAGTACACGGATTTTATTTGACTTACTTAGATGTATTGCGTGTGCGCTTGCAAGTTCCTAGCAGCCGATATTAGAGGTGAAGCTGAAGTCCTGTGCATGCAGGGTGAAAAGCATCGGTTGCGTTTCCACACTGCTCAGGAGAGGTCATCTTTGCTTCTTCCCTTGTGTTTAGAGAGGGGAGAAACTGTCCTGGATCCCGGCCTGGGAGGTAAGGATGAGGAAAGGGAAAGAAACCTGCCCATTGCAGGGACAGCTGGTGACGAGAGAGAGGAGTTTGCAGGAGCAGCTCGGCACCAGCACTTCTGAGCGAAGGGGGAAGGTGGGGTGGAGGCAGAGGCTAACAGCTGGTGGGAAACTGGCTGTGATCTTCTCTAAAACCCTCCACTCCTGGTGGGACTGGAGCTGATAGAAATCAGCTCAAGGAGAGGCTTTAAAATACCTGAATCTGACCGCAGCACGTTGGCACGAAGCTGAGCACGGGCTCCCTGTCCAGCAGGTGAGGAGGGCAGAGCAGTGTGGTGAGGGATCAGGTCTAGGACTGGTAAAGACAGCCCTTACTTTTCAAAACATGGCTTTCCTGACAAAATTTTGTTCTAAGTAGTTTAAATCCTTTACTTGAGGGTGGGCGCTGATGGTTATTGTGGATGTACAGAGTTTAACCATCAGCTGCTCTTGGGGACACCGGCAGTATCTCTATGCTTCGCTGCCCATATTGTTGCCTAAGCACATGGTTAAGCAGAAGTATGGATGCTATGTGGAGCTGCTGTGCTATTAGCAATTCCCCCCGCCTCAGCAGTGCTTCTTGGCAATGAAATTGTCTTGCTCTCCAACAACAAAACCGATCAGCAGGGTCCTCTGGGGTCTCATCACCACCTTGCTGCTTACACTACATAAACCAATTTTTAATATTCTCACTTCTTTATTCTGTTTTGCTGCCTTATGTAACAATTCTGGTTAGTATTAAAAATGAAGGAGTAAGGAAGTAAGATGCTTTCACAGACCACCTAGACAGCTACAGGATCACCTATGAGCCCACTTCCCCTCTGATCAGTTATGCCACAGTAAAAGTCCTTGGTAATCAGTGTGAAATTGCATCAGGATTATCATCCAGGTGGCAAACCTACGTCCATTTAGGCTGAAACAAGTGTTTTCCTGAAAGATTGTAGAAATGCAGATTAGAATCCTGTATCTAAATCACTCTACACCAAATTAATTGTTTTGTTTTTCTTTAAAAACATATAAACAGCTGAAGTACACTGGGAATCTTGCTTCTGTAATCTGTAGTCAGGGATCAGAGCTGGCAATGGCTGTACCTTTGCTACGAGTGAATGAGAAACATAGTGGTTAAATTTTATTTGGGTCACTTGTAACGTTCATTTTCACAGCCAGTTTGGTTGGCAGAATATTTGATTATATATTTTTTGCATAATGAAGCAATGGAAATCCACAGCAGTCCTCCTCGATAAAAGGCAGTGGGATGATACATATTTTAAAAGTCTGCATGGGCTTTCCTGTAAGCGTGAGGCTCGCAAAGGGAGGCTTTTTCTCCTGTTAAAGCCACCAGAGCGGAGCTAGGCCTTTTCAAAATGGTAACAGCTCTCTAAGGAAGGAGAGAGATGTAAGCTACAGTGACGTGAGGGAGGCAGGAAAAAACCACCCCACCCTAAAATGCAAGTGTGTAAGAGCTGGTCCTCTGAAACAGGGACCAGGCAGGATCCACCCTCCTTTGCCAGTGGAATAAGAATGGATTTACATCTCATTTGTGCGATCCCCCAGGGCAGGAATCAGAGCTAAATGAAGGCATCTTCTGCACTACTGATGGAATCACAAGTATTTTACATAACAGCTAAGTTTTACTCTTTGGTAGACCTGCAGTAGAGAGGACTTGACTGCACTGTACCACCAGCCCACGGCCCGGTCGGTCCAGGCTGCGCAGCACCGAGGAAACGCAGCACCCGACGCCGGCGTGCCTTGGCGGCTGCGGTCAACTGCCAGCAGTGGCCAAGAGCATCTTGCTTGGCTCTCTGAGTCTTCGGGGCGGGGGAAGCAGAAAGCAAGCAGGTTGCATAAATTCACAACAAAATGAGTATACTGAAATTGCAGCACTTCTATTTCTTCCTTCTGAGCGTGGGCATAAAAAAAATACATTTTCAGTAGGCAGGGAGTGGGTGCGTGAGAGAGCGGAGTGTTTGCTCCCCATTCCCACCATCTGGAAAAGGGTGGACGTTTCAGGGGAAAGGATCCTGACAGCAGAGTTCATCTTTGATTAGCACATCATAGCGAAGTCACCTATTCAGTTGCCCAGTCTTACGTGACTGCAGAAGACATTAGAAGGAATAGACAAAATGAGTATTACCAGATCACCAGGACTGGAAGATATTCACTCAGGTCTCCTAAAGGAGAATGTAAGGATGCAAGAGCTGATCTGCATGCAGCAGTGTGCAACCTCTTGTCTAAAACCAGTTTGCTGTTATAAGGCTGTTACAAGCATGATGCCAGTTTTTTAAAAAGGTTTCCAGAGGAGAGAGGGGGAACTGTGGGCTGGTGAATTTGACGCTTGTGCTGGGAAAACTAACAGGAGCTATAAAAGTAAGAGAATTAGTGGACAGGCAGTAAAAATGCTAAACAGAAATGTTAGCGTGACTGTGCCGAAGTCCTGTCTCATAAATGTATCAGAGTTCCCTGAAGGTGGGTAAGGCTGGGCTGCTCAATATAATCCTCTTGGATTTCCAAAAGGCTTGTGAGGACCTGGGTTGCCTGGGAGTAAGGATAACTTCACCTCTGGTTGTCCTGAACAGTTGGTAAGAGATGGTGGGGCTGATGCGAGGGTGCAGCTAGGAAAGGAGAAGAGGCCATGCAGAGGTGCGAGTGGTAGGGTGTGGGAGGAAGGTGTAGCAGAGCGGGGACAGGCACTAAGCAGGAATAATCCAGGCAAAAGGACAAGGAAGGAAACCTGGGAAGGGAAAAACAGGTGTGGGAAGGCAGCTGTGTACTGGCTTTTTTGTTTCTAATTGAGAGAAGCTGAAAATGCAGGGGGGCGGTAGGAGTGGCGCTGACAGAGGCACCCAACAGAGTCTGCTGGGCGCCATGGGCAGGTGTTATGCTGCAGGACACGGTCCCCTGCAGCAACTCAAGCAAGTATCCTTGGCACGGCAGAGGCCTTGACTCAACATGATCTCCAGAGGGAGGACGCTGGTTCCCAGTGGAAGGATGAGAGGCAATGGGCACAAACTGAAATATGGGAAATTCTGTTTATACATCAGAAGAGTCTTCTTTATGGTGAGGGTGGTCAAACACAGACACAGGAGAACCCAGGAAGGTTGTGGAGTCTCCCTCCTTGAAGATATTCAAAAGCTATCTGGACATGGACCTGGGCAACTGGCTCTAGGTGGCCCTGCTTGATCTAGTCTAGTTGGACTAGATGACCTCCAGAGGTCCCTTCCCACCTCAGCTGTTGTGTGAAGAGGAGGATGGGACTACTGTCTGCTTGTGGAGGAGCAATGGGGAGAGGATAGCAATGACAAGGGTAGGACCCTGCTTTCTCTCCATCTCTCTAAAAGTCATTTTTTAGGGGGCAGGACAGAGAAACCAGGGACAGCAAGTCCACTGTGTGCCAGCATAAGCTAGTTTCACTGTAGTAAGGCCCATGGAGTCCTTTGCTTTGCCACGTCTGTGGTTTAATGACCGGTGAAGGAAGGCACAGGTGGTGGCAATGACTGTGATGGTGACGATGAAGGACAGCGGGAAGTTGGGGGTGGCTGCAATGGAGATGGGGTTACCTCCCTCCCAGTGCTGAGGGGACTGGTGGGGAAGGAGGTGCAGAAGCCTTGCTGCTGCAACAGCAGCTCCCACCCACAGAAACAGAGTGGAGTGCTGGCCCTGCCCACTGAGAGACCAGGTCCTGGGGGAGGCAGGTGGCAGGCTGGCACCCTGAAGCCATTCATAAGTTGTTATTTCTGAGACAGAGATCTCAAAATCCTGAACATTTTCATTTATTCAGATACCCCGTAGGCACCTGTCCCCTTCCAGTTTGGGCTTGGATTGGGAACTGGTGTCTAAGACAACAATCAGTCAGAGGGGTAATGAAAGAACTAAAAAGAAATTCTTCTCTTTGTCTAAGAGAGGTGAGGGAAGAGATGGAGAGGGACTGCAGAGGTCCTGGATGGGGAAGATGGAAACCACGCCTGGCTAGCCTGTACAGCTTTGCCAGGTGTCAGCAGGGGCAGGGTGTGGGTCAGAAATTTGATAGGGCTGACCTTAGCAGTTTTCCTTTATACACGGGTAGAAGAATGTATCTGTGTTATTAAGCGGTATGTGGCCTCCTGTTTCTATGTGTGAAGCGCTCACGAGAGAAGCTGTTTTGGTGGGGCCTCTTTTTGGTGAGGAAGGGAAACTGAGCCTGGGTGGGTTGTCCTCCCACAGCTGGGGGGGCTATGTGGGCATGGAGGGAAAGCTAAGCATGTGAGCAGTAATCCGGCCCTTTTCACTCCTTGTGGAGCCCAAACCCTCTCTGGATATCACCTCTCCCCTCTGTCCTGGGGTCTTTGCCTAGGAGGCTTGGGGCTGTTTGTGCCAGAGACTGCAGAGGTCTGTGTCCCCTGTTCAAGTCACTTCTTAGGCTAGGTTGTACCCAGTGTGCCTGGAGCTGGGCTAGGGTCCAGTGCTGTTTTAGTCAGTGACAGCAACCTGCTTGCCTGGCAGAAGAAGCTGCAGGAAAAGAAGTCTCTAAAAGGGATATTTTCTTTTTTAAAAGGAAGAGAGAGTTTGCACTCAGAGTCTCTGCAGCTTTCATAAGGAGCATAGTACAACCCATCTAAGGAACCATCTGGGACTGCTGTCAGTGGTGGCCCAGCAAGACAGAGCAGCAGAAGTAACTGGAGTGCAAGATTTGTGGCACATGCGCTTCATAATAATAGTAGCAGATGTGGCCAAAGTAATCCTAGCTAGCTGTGGACAGATGAGTCAGATCATCAAGATTAGCAGCCTGGAGCACCAACTCTGATAAGGCTTCCTTACCTAGCTGGGAAAGGCAGTAGTTTCTTTGTGCAACAGGCTGATTTGTCCCTTACATGGATTTCTTCGTACTTAGGCATTAAAGTGAGAGCGTGATACAACCAGGAGCAGGGCTGAAGGAGGACATGGTCAAAGCCCTTACTGCTGTCCTCTAAGATAGGAATGCTCTGTGTTTTAGGATTGATTCAGGTTTTCTGTACTGATGTGTTGTCTCCCCTGTTCTCCCTTTCTGATTGTTTAAAGTTCATTTATGTAACGCCACTTCTGCATTCAGCTTGTTCTTGAGCCCCCAGAAAGTACAATTTAACTTCCAGATTTCTAGGTGGAAGCTTTTAGTGAAGACCTCTGAGAATTGAACCAGCCCTATTTCTGCCAATCAGTACCCAATACAAGAGTTTTAGTCTTTCTAAAAGTCACTATTTACCTTGTTCTTCCAAATGCGCTGTTTTTCCTTGTGTGAACGAGCCCATCAGTTAAAATGTGATTAACCCCATGTTCTGCTTTACATATTGACCTTGAGTTCATTTCCTGTTGTTGCAAATTGAAGTAATCCAGAAAGCGGTTAAAGTTCTCAAATATCTTAAAGGCCAACATTCTCTTGAGTCATTTGGTGATAACTACAATCGCCTGAAGCATTAAAGCTGACATCTCACAGCTTAGCTGAAGGGAGCTGAGACACACGGTATTTTCAACAGAAGAGACCTTGACCTTGGAAACAGCTTTTACGCTTGTCCTCCAGGGACTGCACTTGTGCATCTGAAGGTTTTGCTGCAAAACTTCCTGGGCGAGGAGAGTGGGATAGATCAGGAGAGGATGATGGGTGAGACTTAATGGGGTTCATGAATGGTTGATGATGGTTGACATTAGCATATGCGTAGTTATTTTCTTCTTTTAATATATTTTACCTTCGAGCCCAGAGATTTGGATGACTTTTTAAATACCTATTTTATGTGTAGTTTAAAAGCAGGCAACTTTGTCAGTAAGCCATTGAGCTAGAAACTTTCTCGGACTCCCTAGCTAAAGACACCGTGTGGTGTCTTGTTAGAAAGCCTAAACAGAGTTGAGAAGAGCTAGGTAGGACTGCCAACATCTTTCTATAAAGAGAACTTATTTTCCTAAATTAGAAAGCTATCTAGAGACAGCCCATCCTCCCTTTCTTGAGAGGGAGACCTCCTGCCTTAAGTTTTCAGAAATTATTTGTGGTTTTTAGATACCTCTGTTTCGCATGTCTGATTACAGACTACTCTAAGGGTCAAGTGGTTTTGAAAACTGAAATCCCTTAAATATGTTTTGGGCAGTCAGCCCCTTCAACTGGTTTTCTCATAGCTGTTAGCTTTTGTCTTGTACTGAATAGGCCACTTTCTCTAGGTATGTGCTCTGTTCTTGGTTGCTAATTCTGTCTATGGTTTTACTGGGGAATAGTCCACTTCTTACCACAGGTTTCAAAAGTACCCAAAATAAAGGAGACCCTTGAAAATTTGCAAAAGCTAGCCTGCTGCCTCCAGAAAACTGCCTTTCTAAGGCTCAAGTGATCTGCTGTACAGTCACCACTGAAATAACAGCACAGACACAATCAAATAAAACAGTGTTAGCAACTCGAAGGCCCAGTTGTCTGTCCTCCTGCTAATGCAGCCTCTTGCTTTGAGGATGCCTAGCACTGCCAAAGCAGCCTCATGCACGTATGCTCCAGCAGCGTTGCAATTATGTGGAGAAAGTGTTGGCTGTGAAGACATCACCGGAGCATCTCCTGCTAGCTAACACTTCTTGATTTGAAGGTGGGTTGGGTTGGGGGGAAATGTTTTGGAAAACAGAGGGTACAAGGCACTAAGTGACCCCTAACTGCCTCTCCCACTTGGTGTTTCTCTTTTATTAGTTTCTCTGGCTGTTTCTCATCATCCCCAGCAAACTAGCTGAAATCATTGCACTCTTCACCAGGAGCTGTTGAAGGAATTACATATATGTGCTGTTATTTCCATTACGGTAAGAGTTCTTTTAAAATACAACAGGAGAAGACATCTGGGCTCACATGTACCACAGCAAACATGAATGGATGTCTAAGGAAAAACTACTTCAGTAATTCATTCAGCTTTCACTGTGCAGTCAGCCTGCTTGGTGGGGTCTGCCATCATATAGAGCCCTCCCATCTGGCTCATCCTTTTGGTGTAGACTTCTGCTCTGTTCTCTGGATTTGGCCGCTCTAAGTATCTGTAGTGACAGAACCTAAACCTGGTATTTTCATGTAATTTAGAAAACTTCCAGCTGTCTGACAGACTGTTACAGAGGTGAGGATATGTTACAGACCTATAAATATACAGTACTCTTGTAATAACAACAGAAAACCTATATCAATTTTCTTCTCCCATTTGGCAAGGCTCCAAGCATCTGCTGTCTAAGAATACCAACTTTTTGTAGCAAGTTGGTATACTGAAACAGAGTAGGTCCAATTTTCTCATTCTCTTAGTGACTGGAAAAAAACCAGAAAAATTGCTACCAGACAACAGAAGATAATGAGAACTATGGGGTCAGAGCTATGTTCCTTATAACATGCCTCTGGTAATAATACAGATACCACATTAGATTTAATTCAAAAACACCAAAAAAATTCCCTATTTCTTTTTAGGAAAAAAGTAAGTGAAAGTTGGGACAGGCAGGGAACAGACCATCCATCTTGCATTCGGGACATGTTAGTTTGCTGAGTTATCCACACTCACTAGAGAAACTCATTGTACCAGGTGTTGGGGCTGGAAAGGTCTTGAGCTTCAAGTGAGGACAGATTTAAAATTCTTTGGGCAGATCTAGCCATAGTCATCATCTGATCACCTGGTCTCTGGTCCTGAGGCAAGTTACCTCTGCTTACTGCTGTCTCCCCAGATTTTCCTGACGCTGGGAAGCAAGAAGGGATCTATGCCTCACAACTGAGCTAGGAGGTCAGCATGGCAGGCAGAGGTAGCAAAGAGGTGAGCGGCTCCTGGTGGCACATTGCTGTCTAGGTGTTATAGCAATCTCTTGAGTTCATTGAAGTGATTTGCCAGAAGGCTTCAGCAGCGGAGGGAAAACAAATCAAGTTGGAAGCCAGCTAGCCAGGCAGGGGAGGAAAAGGGGCAGAAGAACATAAATTATGTGAATTCTCCATGTGGCAGCATCTAAGTGGTTAAGGACAAAGAGTACTGAACCATGGCTGATTGTTTAAGTCGTGCCTTTTGGGGACTGCAGCTGAGGCCAATGATCTAGGTGAACACCAGGCTTCAGAGAGCAGATAGTAGCAACAGACGTAAGTCTCACTGCTTCTACCAGGGCAGAGAAGCGGCAGAGTGACCTGCCTGCTGGACTAGCAGTTGCTGCTGCCTGGGGACTCCGATCTTGTGGTAGCAGCGAGATGTCCTGTTAACCCTTCCTTGAGGAAATGATGTGGGAGGCTGTTTGCACCCTCCAGCTGCAAGCCAGGGAGGAAATTGTTAGGATCTGCCAAATCTGGTAGCCAGACAGAGGCGAGGCTGCTGCAGGTCCACGACCCCTGCTCCAGCCAGCAGCAAGTCTGAGCAGGTACGCCCCGCAGGCACACAGGACACGTATACACATGGCTGGCTGCACAGATCAACACGGACAGAAAACACAGTGCTCACAAAAACACAGACAACACCAGTGACCTCATCCTGTTTCCCTTTCTGGCTGGTCAGAATGGAAGTGCTTTAGTGGAAAATATATATACATACACAGTATAGACCCCTCCAGTAGTTGGGCTTAGACAGTCAGTCTGTCCAGCAGCTGTCCCTGGACACCCAGGTTTCCCCAGCTGCTGGCACCTGGACATACGAGCCCCTGGGACCCTCAGCCCCGCTCCAGTTGCTGGTGCTCAGGCACACAGATGCACGCTACGGGTCTCTCCAGTCACTGGCCTTAGACCTTCAGCCTACTCAGTAGCTGGCCCTTGGATCCTCTGGTGTCCAGTTGCCTCAGGCACAGACACATGTGCAAAGGGATCTCTTAGTCACACCTTAGATCCCACGGTCTCTCCCGTAGCTGGTTTTGGGTTCCTGGTCCCTCTGGCAGCCAGCTCTCAGGCCCTCTGGTCTCTCTGCTATCTGGCCCAGACTTCTGACTGCTGCAGTACCTGGGTCCCAGCACTCTTACCGTGCTCAACAGCTAGTCTAGCTTGATGTTTGCTAGTGATTACACAGCAATACACACAGCAATATACGCCCCCATGCACGCAGGCATGCTAGTTTCTCCAGTTGCTGGCATCATAGACACAAGGGTTCTGTGACTTCTGGTCCCCCAATCCAGTTGCTGGCACTTAGTCCTTCTTACACACACGTGCACAGAATAAAGAGCCCTCAGCCAGAAAAGTAGTTAGAAATGGAGTTTAATGAGAAGACAGGACAAATGGTCAGGCATAGGACAGGGCCAGACAAGTGTACTGACCGATAACCTGTTTGCACACAATCGGTTGCTTTTATCCCCTTTCCTGTCTTTTTTTTCCATGCTTATTCCTCCCAAAGCACCTTGATCCCTCACTGTCCCTGCCTTTGGTCCTTCCTGTAAACACCCTGTAGTAAGTCTTGCACAGTCCCCAAATGCTCTTCCCTTACATCCCAGATGGAATCCCACACCCCTTAAGGCAGTAACCCCACCTCAGTCTGTAAGGTGATCTGGAGAGCCTCTCCCACCAAAACTCATCTCTATGGGTTTCCCACCAGAATGGCAGGCTGAGCATGCTCCCGTGATGGGCCTGGGAGTAGCCAGGTCAGGGTGCTCCTCTCTGGTTAGGATATTGGGGTTTGGCTGCCTGTCATCACTCGTCTGTGCTCCTTTCTGTTGGTGGAGATGGACTTTTGCTGATCTGACGGCTCTCCTGTGATGCCCGGGCACTAGCGATGTCAGGGCATCCTGCTTCCTTCACTGGGTTGTTGGGGATTCCCTGCCTGTCATTGTGGGGCTGATTCTTTAAGTGCATAACCTAACAGAAATGACACAAATCCAGACTTGCTGCTGGTAAATCAGCTGCAAAACTGAGTTTTGCTAGCAAAAAAATTAAATCTAGATAAGAGAACCTGAAGAACTCTACCTTTGTAGGAAGGCTGCACGTCCACAGCTGTCCTTGCAGTTAAGGGGAGGTGAAGCTAATTAAAATTGCTCAGGGTTATTGCCAGCAAAATTACATGGAAGCACTGTATTCATTATTTACTAAGCTTTGTACTCTAAACTTCACCACATAACCTCACCTTTATAAATTGTAGTACATTCAAAGAGCAGCTAAAAGGGCTTGGGTTTTGCCATGTGCTCATTTCTCATTCGTTTAATTCTTGACTCATGAAGCTATTTTTGTTTCACACTCCTAAATTAAAAATGAATTGGCCCAAGGATGTCAATTTGAAGTTAATGATTAAAAACCCAACAATAACAGAGTAAGGAAAATGTATAAAGGCAGAACAATGAAAGCTATTGATGAAGTTAGCCATAAATCATGGCATGCTGTGTAGTAACAATACAGGAAATCGTAACTACTTGCTGGCGTTGTTCACCCCACATTTCTGCTTTACCAGAATAGCACCAATTTGTAAAAATTGTATGATCCCAGAACATCCTGTCAAAAACTCCTTACATGATAAATCAAAATAATATTTATGTAATATTTATCAGCTCATGAATATGGGTTATATTAACTCTGCATATAGGACCTCAATGTTCCGAATTTGGCAGCAGGGAAGTTTAATTCTGCAGTATAAAATCAATGAGCTTGTATGTACACAACTTGTCGATACGTCCAGACAACAGTTTCTGATGTGAAGCTTTGGTTGGAAAAAATTTGGAAACATTCTATATTTCCTTATCATTTTCTGGAGGACTAACTGATTTTCTAAAACTGCTTTTAATATATGCATCTATACATATGTTTTCCCCCTTCTCCAGACTCTGTTTTGTTTTGCAGTAAACCCTCACCCCGCTTTATGGTTTTCCATCTGGGAAACCATATGAAATAACTGTGGTTCAATATTGAATCGTCTTCTCCCTCTGCAAGTAATGTTTTCTGCCCGGTGACTGGTTTGGCCAGCATAACAAGTGGAGGAGGAGTGGTAAGCAAGGCGTGGAAACCTCACTGTTACCTTCTTTTTTTGTAGGTGTTTTGTTTTGTTTTTATTGTTTTTGAGATGTTGCTCAGGTTGATCTAAAAACTGAGTGTAAAATGTTTTCTCCCAAGGAGAAAGAAGGGGGAAAGCATTCTTCTTCCTTCTTCAGGTATTCCCTAGTTCTCTTTTTTTTCCGCTTTGGTCTCCGGATGCTTGCCTGTGTTTAGAGTGTTGATTAAAAAATGATCATAAAAAGGCAACAGTCTGTGCTATCCCTTATGGGCAAGATGAACTTGTTTCAGTAGAGTAAGGCTAAGATGAATTTACAGTGGCATAAATACTAGAAATAATGGTGAGTGCTGAGGCAGAAGCAGGAACGTACTTCTCGTTGTTGTCAGCCTTTTTCATGACGATTTCAGGGAGCATTGAATCATTCCGTTTATGTAACTCTGAGGATATAGACTTGTTTGTACAGAAGATACTTTGCATCTCACATGAGCTGGTGAAGTCTCTCACTCTCTGGTGCTAATGCTGCGGGATGGGAGAAGACGAGCAGACACACCTTTTTTCAGGCGATTGAATGACTTGAGATGAAAGAAATTTCACTTTTTTTTGTTGCATTAGAGCCCATGAAATTTTTGTGAGCTTTTGTGCTCATCTTTCCTGTGCCCTTCTGGGCCCTAAGGTTTCCTAAGAAACAGTGCCAGGTTTCCTTTAGAAGAACGGGTTTGTGTTGAGCTGTTGGTGACCCAAATTCTTCACCAGGAGGAGTTCAGTGGTGGGAGTGGGCTTCCTTTCTCCTGTCCTGGGTTGGCTTAGAGGGGTGTGCTGGTTTTGGCTGGGATAGAGTTGGTTTTCTTCATAGTGGCTAATATGGGGCTATGTTTTGGATTTGTGCTAAAAACAGTGTTGATAAAGCGGAGATGTTTTAGTTGTTGCTAAGTAGTGCTTACACTAGTCAAGGACTTTTTCAGCTTCCCATGCTCTGCCAGGTGCACGAGAAGCTGGGAGGGGACACAGCCGGGACAGCTGACCCCAACTGACCAAAGGGATATCCCACACCATGTGGCGTCATGCTCAGCATATAGAGCTGGGGGAAGAAGAAGGAAGGAGGGACATTCGGAGCGATGGCGTTTGTCTTCCCAAGTAACGGTTACGCGTGATGGAGCCCTGCTTTCCTGGAGATGGCTGAACACCTGCCTGCCCATGGGAAGTAGTGAACGAATTCCTTGTTTTGCTTTGCTGGCGTGCATGGCTTTTGCTTTGCCTATTAAACTGTCTTTATCTCAACCCATGAATCTTCTCACTTTTACTCTTCTGATTCTCTCCCCCATCCGACCGGGGGGGAGTGAGTGAGCGGCTGTGTGGTGCTTAGCTGCCTGCCGGGTTAAACCACAACATGAGGTTATCTTTCTATTTTCCTAAACAGTCTGTTTGGCCACTCCTTCTTGTTGGCGAGCTAGCTAGTTACACAGCGATCACTATGTTTTCTTAGACCTTTACTGTATACAGTTAAACCTTACCATTGCAGAGTCAGCTTTAAGCTAAAGAAAAGAACAAGTTAAGCGGTTGTTCCCGACCCTTTAGTGATTCTGCAGTCGTAGCCAAACCGAGCTCAGAGCTGCCCAAAACACAACCCAGAAAGTCCTGATAGCAGAGTCATCGCTCAGTAAAGGCAGGTAACGTAGCCTGCCACTAGAAATAGCAACACCGTGTCTACCGGTTTACATCTTCGACACAGGTTTTGTCCTTGGGATTCATGCCATTTCACCTGCAAAAGAAGGGCTCAGTCAGTAGTCTAACAGACTATTAGGTGGCCAAATGTCCTTGGCAGTTGTGTGGAGCAGTTTTGGCCACCAAAGAAACCCAAATAGATGAAAGTGAATAGTCGGAGAAATGCAGAGGAGACTTCTTAGACTCTTTGAAGCCAGAAACTCTCACAAACAGGGCTGAAGAAAAACGAGGAGGGTGCTAGGTAGGGCAAGAAGGAATATTGTAATTTGTGAGTAGCAAAATGACTGCCTGACAGCTGCAAAAGGAAGTTACCAGATTGTGGGATGTTTTTTTGCCAAAAGGTCTGTCTTCAGGGAAGTGCAGCTCTGCCCACAGCGATTGCATCAGGAGCGGTGCCAAAGTGAAGGTATACGTGACAGAGGACTGTCATCAGCAAAGAGGCATCCATTGCATGCTAAGCCAGTGATCTGTGTATTAAAGTAAACTACAGTGTACAAAGCAGTGTGTTGCTTGATGTACCACAAACACCCAAATAAATCTTTGCTGATTAGGTAAATACATCCCTGAAAAGCATACGATAGGCTACCCTACCCTTCTCGTGGGATAATGCTATCTTACTGTGACATACAAGCTACCAATAGGAAATTTCTCTGTCACAGATGCAGGAACAGACACCTATCTTAGACCGCCATAGTTTGCACAGTGCGGCTTACAACATCACATGTAAGTGGAGAAATACACAGATGTATCCCAAAGAGTGGGGGAAGTTGCATAACGAATAAAATCCCCCCGGCCAAGGCTGTCTGTCCATTCAGCATGGAGAGTCCGAGGGTGAAACAAACTTCAATGTCATCTCACTGTGCCAGCTATGTCAGGAAAGAAGAGAGTAGTCTCATGCGGTGTAGCAGAGGAATCTCATGACGGAAGTCAAGTGAGGTGGTGGAGTCTGAGGACAGTACTTTTTAAATAATAAGCTGGTGAGTGCGATTAACAAAACTAAAAGATGACCTAAAGCTTTGGGATGAAGATTGCTGATGACCGCTTCACATAATGAACTTCCTGCCCCAGGGAGATGGTGACGCTTTCCAAAGGGTCAGTTCAAGACTGGAATGGACTTTTGGAGGAAATAATGATCTCCATAAATCTCTTTCCCTTTTTTATGGTGTGAAACCCATTTTTGAACTTCCACAATAAACATGAATTTTGTAGTGTAAGTAAAAAAAAAAAGCAGCTCCTTTCTTCACTCCACCTTAGTTTTTCTTATATAAGTAAGTACAAACAGTATAGTGTAAGCACTGTTCCCCTATAGGAATAGAAAAGGGGAAAAATAAGGTGAAGAGTCCTTATTTGCATCACTAGTGTAGTGCTAGTAATGTAATGTAATCGTAATGAAGGTAATATAACATCTATTTAGAACAGAGTAAAAGAACTGAATATCAGTAAAAGGAAAGCATTACTCCAAAAGAGAAATTTATGAGAAACATCTTTTCATCATTTTGAATATACCCCATTAAATTAATTTCAGCAAGGTTGTCTAAATTGTGATATGTTCATAAATGTTTTTACGCATACCAAGCTGAACTAGGTCCTGAAAGAAAGAAAAGTGCCTTCCTAGACTCTTTCTGAATATGCAGCCAGAGCAGCAGGGTATTCATCAAAACCATAAGCAAAGTGCATAACCAGAGATTTAATTCTTGAAATTGCATTTGGCTACAAAACTTTCAAAACCATGCGGAGAGGGCCTTTATGTAGAGTGTCGTACTGTAGCTTTAGAGTATGATGAACTAAATTAATTCAAGGAATTTATTATTGCTTGCAGTTTGCTTGTGACGAGGGCTGGGACTGCGTTTTCTTTTTGGAGCTTGGATTTTAATCTATGTTAATAGTCACATCAACAGGGTAAGTTAATGAGGACCAAGCTCATTTTATTATCTTTTATCTGACTGAAGCTCTGAGCTTCTACCCGCACAGCCTGGGATATGCACTCTGCATGCTGGATGAGGAAAAGCAGTTTATACTCAAGCATTTGTACTGGACAGACGTGAGTGCTCTGTGGTTGGTGTTCTCCATATGGGAAAGTTCATTTTGTTTCTGTCTTGCTTGAAAACAAACAAACAATAAATCAGCAACATGACCACGAAAAAAAAAGCAGAAAATAAGGGGTATGAAAAAATAATGCAAGCATGCCTGCGAGGTCTGAAACAGAGCTGGGTACGCACTTTTTCTTTGTAGAAGACAATGAGTGGTTGATGATTGCTGACGTACACTGGGAAAAAATAGAGAGCTTATTTAAAAGGAGGCCATATTAAAATAGGCACTTTTAAATACTTGAAACTATTTTTGTCACATTTGGGACTCCTGAAGTGAGTGTTTGCTCCTAATGATTTCTCAAGTAAGGACTGACAGCCTTTTCAGAAGGATTTGAACATATCAGATGTTCCAGCATTGGTAACAACTACACAAAGAACAATGGAAGTGGCACATGGAGTTAAGCTGGTAAGGAAGCTGAAAAGAAAAAGAAAGAAAATAAAAGGAGAGATGTGCAACAATGCAGCCTTTCTGCATGTTACATTGCAGGGAAATGTTGTTTGGAGAGGGTCCGTCCGGCTGCCGAATGTCCTGGCCACTCTGCCTGCTTGCGAGCGCACAGGGTGCAGTAGCAGAGTCGAGCAGGTGCAGGAGGATGAAGGATAGGTTTCACCTTCTTGGTATATTGAAAATGACTCAGCCAGGAGAGTTTGTTAAAGTCTGGAAGCAGAGAGGAGGGTAGTGAGCCTTGCTGCCCTGGGATCAGGTTAGAATAAAGTGCAAAGAAAACTTCTCTTGTGAGGAGTGAATGGACAGCTCGCATCCCGTGACAAAGCAAATAACCTCAGCGGGGGCAGATGCCTTTGGATTAATCAGTTTGCCACCCCTAGTACTGGAATCCTGCGCCACAGTCCAATTAAATGAATGTCTTTATATGTCTTTCCACCTTCGTTACCGTTTTACTTCTCCCTAAGAGGAGTAATTTTATATCAAATGGCAGTATTGTAAAGAGCATAATGGGATGGGAGGAGCAGCAGGCTAACACAAAGCAAGGAAAGGTCTATGGAGAATTGACATGCGCTAGTCTGAATTTCACAGTTAATTCATTCACTTTCAAAAACTTGCAAGCCAGTTTTTGTGGAGATGAGGGCAGCTTTAATAAGCAGTGAGCAAGCACGCCCCAGCGGGTGGAGCAGTCAGGTTTGATCCCAGGCTGTGGCAACCTGAATCAGCTGCTCAGGGGTAACTGAGAGATGACTTTGTCCTCTAACTCAATGGTCGATTAAACCTGGGATACATTTACTTGATTTTGTTCTGAAATTATTTTCATTTGTCCCAGTGCAATACCTCTGAAATTTTTGAACTGTAGCAAGTATTGCTCTTACTTGTTTACATGGATTATGCTGGAACAACTCATGCGTTTTTTCCACTTTGCTGAGCTTCACTCTCATCATAAATTGCTTATTTAAGTTCAAATGTCAGTTAATTCATAAGTAAATAAATTCTTGGGCTTTAAAACTAAAACAAAGCAGTAAATATAGAGTATTAGCTGGGGGCAAGGGAAAAGACTGAAAGGTCCTCAAAGAATGGGGGTGCTTATTAGCGAAATATCCCTTATTACAACAGCAGTATGGCAGCTTTTCAGCTGTGCTTTCAGCTTGAGGTTGCAGAGTATATAATCTCGAAGGGAAATTCTGTGGAGGCCTCTGAAAACTGTAAAATATGTATACGTAGGGAGAATAGTGAAACATGCCTTCACCCCACACCCTGATTAAGGCAGTCCAGTTGAAAAACATGTTTCTGTGTGTGTGTAAGAACCAGTTTCTGTAAAATTTTCACAAGGATTGGTAATTTGCGAACTTCATGTTCCTGCAGCCCTCCAGTAATAACAAAAGCCTGGAAACAGCCTAGGCTATTGAAGTATTGAACTGAATTTCAAACTTCGAGCCTACTAGAAACTGAGGTCAAAATTTGGAGGAAAGTTGCTCCCATTTTAGTTACTAGCAACACCGAGGTAGTTAGTGATGGTGTTGGCTTCGGTTCTGACAATTTTAACAGCTTCATTTTACAGCTAGCTTTGTAGGATGACAGTGACTATCTTTTGCTAGGGGTGCTTGCGTCTGATGCTGACATTGATGTGTCTTCCTCAGAATCGATTGCAGCTGAGTCCCTTGTTCATTTGCATCTTTATGACTCTCAAGCCATCTTCTCATATGTGTGTGTTTTAATATTTTTTCCCTTTTCTCCCATTAGCTCTGTTACTTTGCTCAAATAATGTCTTCCAGTGATGTAAGTATGGGCCAAGCCAAACCGAGGAGGATTTCTTTCCAGTGTCGAGAGTCGGGATGAGTTGTGGGGCTTATGGAATTGTTAACTTAAAGCCTTTAACCTTTCTTTTGTCACCCTCCCTCCACAGCTCTAATGTGAAACTACTGTCCTTGCCCCCCTGTTATTGCCCTTTCCCGTGTGCCCTCCCTCCACCCGCCATTCATCATGGGGAGAGTCAATATCTTTGGAAATGTGACTGCCTTTAAGATAAGCAACTAAGACCTTGCTTCCTTTTACCTTTCTTGAGAAGAAGCTGTTCTATGCTCAGCAATTTGCTTCTCTGCAGCAGGTCTTTTAGTGGCACCTACATCTGCAGGTGCCCCTCAGAGCGTGACGGGCAGGTGGTCCTAGCATTGCTGCCTCACTTGGCTTTATATCTCCTGAACTGCCCGCGTGATGACTTTCATCTCTACTGTTTTGTCTGTGGCTCTTTGCTTCAGAGGCATCAGCTGTTGGGTACAGCTCTAGTAGGGGATAAAGTGAAGGCTTTGTCAGGTGGGAGGAACAGTTTTGTTCTCTGGGGTAGCAAAAGCTGTGCTGGTGCTGTGTTGTACAGAGGTGTCCAAAGAAATAGGAAGACAAGGTTTCCCGAAGAGAGGAACGCTTTCTTCTTGTGCTGGTTTGTATCATCACCAGTTGATAGCCTACTTAATAATGTGAACTAATTATTATGTCAGCTAGCTTATTTGGTGAGGATGTGAGGCTCCTCACCCCTGCAGAACAGATGTCTCCACCCCTCTGTCTGCTGGAAGGGGTCCCTGGTGTTCGGAAGGACTGGAGTACCCTTAGGCAGGGCAGAGTAGGAGCCACTTGGAATAACAGTGCAGCAGAGCACTTACTTTATGAGTACAAAGCCATGCGTATATTTCCTGCCCACTCCTTTCCACAGTCCTCCATTTCTGCTTCATGCTCCTTTTTCCTTAGGCCTGGACAAATGGGATGTTCAGATGTGCAGGCTCAGGGTTTTGCACTGTATGGCAGAGCGGGACAAGGTCAAGGAGAATTACTGAGTCGGGGTGGCTTGTATGCCTATGTCCTTAGAACGGGTTTTGCTTTTAGGTGCTTGACAAATTCCCAGAACAGGACGTAGCATGGATGCCTCTGCCTTGACCCTCATGGTGTTTTCCAGGCCATTAATGCTGGGCTGCTTGCACTTGCTCAGTGTCCCACCAGTGCTCTCTGCAACACACACACTATTTGCCAGTCAAACTGACTTGCCAGAATGGACAATTTCATGTCTGTGGGGAGGTTTGCTATCATCAGTGGCAGCTCCCCTGCTCAAGCAGGCATCCCACGCTGCTGCCTGCAGTAGTAGGCAGGTGGGAGATGTGGTCCCTGAAGTGGTTACAGCTATAGTTTGTAAATTTAGTTGATACTTTTCTTGGCTTAAGCTGCACCCAGTGCATGTGAGTACAGGGCTCCCGATGCATAACCTCTTGTCAGGAGATAAAAATCCTCAGTTCTAGTCAAAGCCTGTGTTTACTGACATACGAAGATGCCTGTCCTTTCTCCTGAAGCTCAAGGTCATCTGAGCTCCTTTCTGCTATGCTTCTGCTAGTAAGCCAGCCCAGAGGCTGCTCGCTGCTGGTACCTACAGCTGGCACTTCCACCTCTTGCTTCTCAGATGTCTTTGACCTCTACTGAATTTAGCCTCTAAAGTTCAGTAATTTCTTTAAATGCTTGTGTGATGCTTGGCTGTGATGGCATCAGTAGCACTCGCTTTCTTGGCGGTGGTGAAGGACGTGCTGAGGGATTCGAGATGCCTCTCCCTCCTTTCTCCTCCTGCCCGCCCTTCACTCTTTCCCTTCATTTGGCCCACTTCAGCACCTCATCACCAGGGGAGGGGGTTTAAACCAGTTGCAGTTTGCAAAGCTGGTGGCTCAAAATGTCTGCAGGTAAGAGAGGTCTGTGGCAACACTGACGTGATGGTACTGCCACCCAGGGTTGCCCTTGCCAGCAGTCCAACACAGGCTCCGGCCATCTCCTCCCCACCTCTTCCAGTGCAGCCCTAGACCCTCCACTGCTCCTCTGCAATGTTGTTTAGTGAGTAGTGATAAGTGCAGTAGTGCACTGGCAAAATCCTAATCGGCTCAAGAGGCAGAATGCTCTTGAAAGTGCACTCATAAGTAATACTCATGCATATTAAAGTAATGGCCATAAGTACTGTTCACCATCTCAAGAGATGGAAAAGGCAGTCAGTAACTGAGAATCAAACTCAGATAAAAATCATGATGTTAAAGCCACTGTAATAAACCTGTCAGTCTTCTCAGGCAGTGAGAAGAAAATCCCTATTAAACAAGTCAGCGACAGGGAGAGTCAGTTCGCTGAATGGGCAGACTGGCTCATCCTTTGGGCTGTGGTATGACAGCACAGTAAAGCCCTGCCTATATCCATCGTGTGCTGTGGAAGTGCTGGGACAGGTCTTGCTGGGCTGGCTTCCAGTAGCTAAGCAAGCCTCAGCAGAAAGGGGCAGAAACACTAATCCGGTCTTGGGGAGAACAGGCACACCATACAGGGATTTGTAATGAACAAACAAGTTCTGAAAAGACCAGAAAAGTCTTGATTATAAACCTTCAAGAAAAGGTGTTATACCTTTTTTAAAAAAGAGAAAACTGAAAAATTGCCTCTCTTGCTCTTCTCTTACCATCCTAAATTTTATTAATTATTTGAAAGAAGTGCCGCAATTTTAGTAATCTTCCATGAATTTAATAGCAATGTTATGATTTTATAGGAAGCGTATTTGCTGTGACTGTGGAAACTCAACAGTTCGAGTAAACTTGCTCCCCTGACATCTCCCTCTTATTTTTTTCTTGACCTCCTAAAGCAATGTTTTGTTTTCTTCTGGTTTCCTATGATTCTTGAGCAACTCTAAGTTGTCCGCATCCTCCCACAATTTCTGGTTGAATACAGGTTTCACAATAAAGTCGTTCTAGGCTTTTTTTTCCCCTTTCTTGAATGAGCTTGATGTATCTATTTGAGTTTCTCCTGCCACCTGGTATTCTGCATTGAGATCCACGATCCATGCTGTTCACTCCTCACTGGTATTTTCTCTTTTGCATGTGTTCGGTGGGACTCCTAAGCTGCATCAGAAATCTACAGAAAACACATTTGCGGTGGCTCTGAATTCCCTCATCTTGGGCTTTATGTCATTTTGTGCTGGCTTGAGGATGCTCCTGTTGAAAAGTAAACAACTAAAAATGCTCTCTCCTCTAGCTGGCTCGTTGCACTACATTCCCACCCTCCTGTTCTGCCATGCAGAAGAAGCTGGTTTAGGACACAAAACCCACCACATGCGTCAAACTGGGTGGAGAGGTTTAGTGTTCGCCTTCACAAAACAATCAGTGATTATTCTCAGAAACTTCTCATTTGCTGAAGCAGCGATTTTACTATAGAGCTATAAGATTGGTTCAACTTCAATAATTTACGTGAAATAGTAAGATCTTTCTCCTGAATTCACACTCACTGTGGTGCAAGAGAGAATAGTGCCTGTATTAAGTATGGTTTGGATGTAAATGTTCAGCATATGTTTGATTATTTTCCCATTTGAAAAAGGGCTCAGACTTCACTCACGAGTACTGCAGTAATTGTATTTCAGGGCAGAAGCTCATCTGCTTTCTCTAGATGTGAACCCTTCAACTACTAGGATGTGTATTTTAACTTTTTGTTACAATGTGGTGTTGTAATAGGATTCCTCCTTCTCCAGGGAGGCTTTTATACAGACGTATGTTTATATATATACACACATACACATAGATATTAAAAATGGTTTTGCTAAGGGGGAAGAGGGCATTGAGTCCAAAAAGCTAGATTTTATATATTTTATTCATAAAAACAGATTTGCAACAATTTATTAAAAATTGATCTCATGCAGTATAAGGTTATACAAGAAATTCTTCATTTACATTTTATTCTGGCAGTTCCAGTCTAGTTTAAAGCATTTGTGCACTAACATCATTGGAAAATGCCATCGGGGCACAGCCTCTTCATAAATTTACAGTACATTTTTGCTGCAGTATAAAAGAACAGAAACATTAAATAGCTATATTCACTTGGTTGGTCTTGTTATCTGCAGTAAAGTAAAAAAAAAATGTTATGGGAGAAACTACAGTATCATTGAGACAAAGAATGTACTGCATGGTTTAAACCTAATAAACATCACACAGTCAGGTATTCACGAAGTTACAGACACACACACACACTCACCTCCAATGGTCCGATACTTCTGAATTTTTTTTTTCCTGCTAAGTTGGAATAATATTTCTACAGAGATCTTTGTGTATACATTATATACAATATTGTAATTTTCTCTTTTTAAAAATTAACATTCCTTTTAAAATAAACCAGGCCCTGATGATATTAATAAAGCAAGAGAATACTGTCAACACACATTGAGTGACAACGTCAGTGTTTAGTGCTTAAACAGAGTAATGAGTCCTATTTTATCTGTGTTTATACTTACATGGTTTTGTTCTAAAAGCTACAGATATTTCCATAACCTCTCTTACTGTATGTGCCAAGTGAAATATTTTGTGATGCTCCTGATTGTAAGATTCAGATACATATTCATGTTGGTTTTGGCCACTATGAGGTGTGTTTTATTTTTAATGGAGATTTATGCTAGCTTGTCAAAGCTGCGGTTAAGTCCCTCAGCTAATGAACCTCTTCAGCTGTGCTTCAGTCATTGCTGATTTGTAACCCTTCGTAGAAACGTCATTCCAAAGGTTTGGTCTGAGGTGCACAGGCATTGGTCAAAGAAAACTGAGAGCCCAGTGGGTGCTTCATGTGGTTTTTTCCCCCCTACTCTTAGCAAACAGCCCTGGCAGTGAGACGCCACATTTCCAGTCCCTTGGAAAAAGAAGCTGCATGTGTGTCTCACCTGTGCCTGAGGGTTTGGCTCCAGAGCTGGTCCCGACGGTATGCCACTATCATTCCTCCTAATCACTTCAGCCCAGGGGATGGACCTAAAGTATAAAAACCGTTGCTTTTTCACAGTCCTTTTAGGATTCAGATAAAATATTCTATTGGTAAATTGATTTGTCCTCTCTATTATCCGCTACAACCGTCACACACGCAGGTACAAAGCAAACATAGTGTATATTCACATCTATGTGCTCTGCAGGCTTTGCCTGCAGCAGCAAAGTGCTGTGCCCTAACCCCTCCCCCCAAGCCCACTAAATTAATTGTTTTGTAATTATGTGTGACATAATTCAAACAAACTATGAAAAACAATCCATCCTGTGACATTAAGACTTTACTACCCATCAGCCCTCAGCTTCTTGAGTTATCAGCGCTAGGACTTTTCCAGACGGTTTAGTACATTACAATTGGTGGTGTTTATTCTGGCATAGGTGCAGAAACTTTGCTAAAATGAAGCTGCAGATGGTCAGCAGTCACTACCATCATCCCGGGAGAAGGGTGAAGTGCTCCGCTTCCAACCAGCAGCCCTCCAGCTGGTGACAACTCAGAGCTGGAGCTTCAGCAGCTGCTTGGGTTTCACGTACAGCTGCAAGTTAGAGGTGACCCTGCTCACAGCACTGCAGAGTCTCAATGACACCCAAGGAATCATTTCTCACAATCCTCCTTTCCTACCGAACATTGTCCCTGAAGTGAAAACAAGCAAGACTAACCAGTGCAGAACGTTTCCAGCAATTTAACACAACTCTTGTAAAAATGAGTGTATCTGTTTCAATAAATATAGTACAGCTCAACCATTGTATTTTCCTTACATGGATACAGTATAGAATTGCATGTTCTCAGCAGCCACATAAAGCTCAGTGACATTTGAGTGGGTTTTTTTGCTAGTGTCTTTTTTGCAAGATCCGTATTTCCCAGCCTCCTTGTTGCTAGTAGAAATTTGGGAAGAAACGTTTTTCAGTGACTTCTACGTGAAGAAATAAAAACTCCATGAATAAGGCTACAGATCAAACTCCTTGTGTCCTTCTCCTTTGCCTTCCCACACGAGTTACACGGGCACTCCTGTGACGATGGCCTCAGCGGTAGTTCCTCTGCGGTTAAGAGCCAATGTTATATGTTTGTAGCAGAGTTCTAGGTCAGATGTTTAGTCCAGTCATTGAGTACTTAAAAGCAGTTCAGGAAGCACTGATCTCCCTTTCCTACAGCCCCGAAACCATTACTCGGAAGGAGGGCGGCACGTGTCTGTGCCGAGGACTGGCACTGGGGCTTACGCACGGACTGGCACAGCTAGCATCAACTCCTCCTATGGATGGCAAGTAGGCATGATGAAGAATGGGAAGCTGCAAAGACAGCCGACGCTGTATGCTGCGAGAGAGACAGAGAGAGGAGTGTTAGCCAAGAGGAAAATGTAATACGTTACATGCTTGATACGTTTGCAGGTTGCTGCAAGGATATTTTCTGTGCCTGCTGCTGTGATAGAGAGGGTTAATGCCAAGAGCATTATGCTCGCTGCTGTTGAGCTGTGCCACCTCGGTGTTATTTCCCCTTGGGGAATTTTTCTGACAGGCTAGACATGACAAAGGAATCTAAGGGTGCGTTCTCAGCATCCCACAACCTTCTGAAATTCCCAGGCACTTTCAGAGTAATTGTTAGCCTGCTGATATCAGAAAAAGTTAAGTGTGCAATGAGGGCATACGGCCTAGCAAACTCTTGCCCCTTGCAAAGTGATCTATTGCATGCAGAACACTGGCTAACTGCATAGACATGCACGAGGTCACAGGCTGAGTTTTAAGCCATGCATCACTTAGCACAAGGGTGTTTGAATTAAGGATGGCATTTTTGCAACTCCAGCTAAGGCAAAGACAGGTGCATGGAGGGAGGGAGGGAATTCGGACTGATGGCTTTTTCCAGGTAGTTTCTCTTTGCAGTTTTGGTCTGTGCTTTTGAGGTGCTGAATGCTGTCAAGTTCCCACAGTCAGTGCTGTGGGACTGAGGAGTTGGCACTCTAAAAGCAGTCTAACCTACCACCTACGCCAAAATTCAGGATTTAGGAACCCAACATCCTGTATCCAATCTTCCAAGCAGATTGACATCGTCATAACTGGTGGGGCTTTGTTTTGGTTTGTCTGGTTGGTTGGTTGGTTGGTTTTTTAAAGGGACACTAAACCGTGCTCATAGATAGCCCAACTAACCCCTCTCCGTGGAGAGGATGGTGCCATGGGACATGAGGTCTGATACCCCCATGCTGTGGATATGCCAGCACCTTACAAAAAATCAAAATCCAGTTGAGGTTTTCAGTGATTTAGTTGTTATCATACCAGGATTGCTTCTGCATTTGGAGACATTCACTCTTGAAACACAGAGGGACTTTTTTAAGAGAAGACAGGTGTCAAAGTGACAGAGCTGAACCGAAGACCGGTTTTTTGATTCCAGAAGAAAAATGCCCATACAAAGCATTGTATCAGTACAATAGAGTTTTATATTTCCCTGTTACCTGAGATAATGACTGTGTATAGGCAGGCCTTTATAAGAAGTGTATGTTTGAAAGCTTGCCTTTGGATGGCCTTTCTGATTCAAATGACATTTCATTTCTTTTTTGCTTTGCGTTAGGAAGTGGAGACAGCTACCAAGACATCCATTGCACTGCTCAAGGACCAAGCAGTATAGCTTTCAAGTTCAGACAGAAAGAAACGTAATGCTGCTTCTCTTCAGTTCCTTCACTACAAACTAAGGCTTGTTTATACAGCGATGCGGTGGAAATAGTTGTAGTCTGCCTAGCCGGGAAACTCTTTCTCATTTCCCCCTGGCCCCCCCAAACTCCCTTTAAAAGTTTGATACAATATTAATCCACAGCGTTGATCATCGTAGTGCTGGCAATAATTTCCTGGGACTCAACAAAATCCATTCATTGTTATTTTGCTACTGTGCCCAACTCTTTCTGGTGCTATCAATGAAATCATGCCTCATTCCCAAGGAGCGCAGAGGTGGCATGGCTCGCTGCTTCCATGAGCTGAATCCTTATGAGCCTGACGCTGCGGATTGTCATTCTGTCTCTCGTTGCAGGGTCAAATGCAGAATTGCCTGCGCTTATTTTCCCACCAGTGGAAATGCTTACTTTGTTCAGCTGTTACAGACTTCTCATTAAAGAGCTTTCTGAAGCTATTCCAAGAGAATCCAGTTGCATAATCAAGTGAATGGGATTTTTTTTCACCCATTTAAGTGTTAGCCATACCATGGACAAAGCATGTTTATTTGGCTATGCCAACAGTCGCTGCAGTGGGTGGCAAATTTTGCTTTAACTGTACTTAAAGTTTACTTTCACTTGAAAACTTGGTTCCTGGAATTGGGGCGGAGGACTGTAGCCTGGAGACTTGCAGACAATTAAGAGTTTAGGCAAAACTCTTAGTGGGAAAAACAAGACAAACCAAAAAAAAGTAACAAAATCCAAACGAAACTGCTATTTTCTCCTTAAGCGAAAGTAAATCTTGTACCTTGCCTCACTATTTGTAGGGCTTTTTTCCTCCAATATCAGTGGTTTTTCTCTTCCCCCACCCCTGCCACATTTCGTCAGTGCTTTTGGGGCAACCCTCAGTATCAGTACAGGCTGCGGATGAAGGGATCGAGAGCAGCCCTCCAAGAAGGACTTGGGGGTACTGGTGAATGAAAAGCTGGGCATGACCTGGCAAGGTGTGCTCACAGCCCTGAAGGCCAACCATACCCTGGGCTGCATCAAAAGAAGCACGGGCAGCAGGTCGAGGGAGGTGATTCTGCCCCTCTACTCTGCTCTGGTGAGACCCCACATGGAGTACTGCATCCAGCTCTGGCATCCTCAGCACAGGAAAGACACGGACCTGTTGGAGCGGGTCCAGAGGAGGGCCACAAAAACGATCAGAGGGCTGGAACACCTCTACTATGAGGAAAGGCTGAGAGAGTTGGGGTTGTTCAGCCTGGAGAAGAGAAGGCTCCAGGACGACCTTGTTGCGGCTTTCCAATATTTAAAGGGGGGCTTATGAGAAAGATGGGGACAGACTTTTTAGCAGGGCCTCTAGTGACAGAATGAGGGGTAATGGTTTTAAACTAGAAGAGGGTAGATTCAGACTAGATATAAGGAAGACTTTTTTTTACGATGAGGGTGGTGAAACCCTGGAACAGGTCACCCAGAGAGGTGGCAGATGCCCCATCCCTGGAAGTGTTCAAGGTCAGGTTGGATGGGGCTCTGAGCAACCTGGTCTAGTTGAAGATGTCCCTGCTCATTGCAGGGGGGTTGGACTAGATGACTTTTAAAGGTCCCTTCCAACACAAACCATTCTATGATTCTGTGATTCTATGAATTTGTTTCCAGTTGTCCATACAATATAGGTATGTCAAAACATATATATGGTCAAGTATGCTGGGGGGGAATGGTTAGTATTAGTGGTTTTAGAATCATAGAATCATAGACAACCGCTGAAGGAGATGGAAAGGAAAGGTGGTGCCACACACAGAGCAGCCACTCATCAGGGTACTGTGTTAGACAAGGGCGTATATCATCAGCTCTGTACAGAAATGCCATTTATTAGAGATAGATAAAATCAAGTAAGAGCTTGACTTCCAATGTCAATGTGCATAGGAACAAAATGCAATGCACGTGGGAACGCACGATGCTACAAAGGGGGCAGAGGACTTTGAAAAATATTTTGGTTCTGCTATAGAAAACCACTGATGAGATCCATTGGTAAGTGAGGAGACTGAAACAACTGCTGCTACAGTCAAACATCTGAAGATCTGCGGGAGTGTGTAAACGGTGTCTGAGCATTCAGGGATCATTTCAGTCAATTCTTCAGCCCATTAGTGTTGATTTTTAGCAACTGCTGGGAAGGTGAAGTTCTAAAAGACTACAATAAAGCAAAATGTTGTACTAGCAAGTAAACCAACCATTCTAAATCCACCTTATTTTAATGACAGGTTTGAGTAGGATCATAGATAGACTAATATGAACCACTGTCAGGGAAGAAACTGAATAACAGAGGCATGTTCATACGGAGGCATATGACTGTAATGCAATAATCCAGTCATAACCAACTTTTTTTGGTGAGAATTTTTGGTTACTAAAATTGACATAACTGGCTCCAGCAAGATATTTGACTGTCTTTTAAATGCTGCTAAAAGCAGAGCTTTAGCTCAAAAAAAATCAAGGTGGTTTCTATTATAAGGGTTACAGAGCGATTAGCTGCTTTGAAGGTTACAAAAATGACCACATATAGGAAATATTCCATCAAAACGGCAGGTTTTAGTGGGGTCTTGCAGAAATCTATTATCACCTTTACTTGGAGATCTGGAAGACTGTTACATATTGTTGCTGTTAAAATTAGAACAGTATAAATTTTAACGGTGCCAAAAACTAATTCACCGAATGTAGGTCACTGATGAGATGGGACAACATGCAGGAATGAAGGTGCACAGAAGAATGTCTTTAAGGGTCATGGAAGATATCCCATTGAATGTATTTGTGTGGCCATGGTGCAGATAAGCTGACTGATGTGATCTTTAGATAAGTAAGTAGGACTGCCCAGCAGGAAAGAGTTCACTTTGCATGAAAGACACCCCTGCCTACTGGGAAATGAACTATTATATCTATTCTAAACTGGTTCAGGCTTCTCCCTGGACCTGAGATGAACTGGCATGGTGCAGCTTCCATCCATGCAGCTAAGCTACCCCAAACAGGGTTTCCGAATACCAGATTGTGCCTGAGCATTAGCTGGGAGAGCATAAATTGATACACCTGTGCTAGGGAGTACGCTAGTAAGCACCATGGAAAATCAAAGTGCAGGGCTCGAGCCTGTGCACCAGCACTGCTTTGCCTAGTATAGGAAGTGTTAATTTACACTGTGTAGCCAGTGTGAACAGGAGAGAAAGCAGCCAGCACCCACTTTTTACTCCTCATGTCTGATGGTTTGACTGGGTATGGCAAATTTTACATGGCACTATGGATAACCTGCTGGGTCCTGCCCAGCAGGAAAGGGAGTAAGAGGCAAAGGGAACTGTGAATCGTCTATATTCATGCTCTAAGGCTGCTTTACAGTCATACAGATTGCATTTTCCTTAGGTGCAGGGTTCTAAATCTGAGCCAAGCACAAAACAAATGTTTTTCACATTCTGATTGAGATGATATAAACATCACCCCATCAACAAATGTGAAACAACTTCCTGCGCTACTGAGCCTGAAGTGCGTGCGTACTGCTGTGCCTTCACTTTGGACACAACTGTAGAATAAGGGATCACACTTGCAGTTAGTCAAATGTAGCACTAGTGGTAAGAATGAGTGAAAAGATCCCAAATCAAACTCTTTTCTGCACTCTACAGAACTTTCATACTGGAAGAGGTCAGCTCTCCTGAGTGCTGTCAGCAACAAGAAGCTGGGATGCTTCTTTTTGCTATAGCCATTAAAGAGTTAACATTTCTGCAGGCAAATTATTATCTTACTGTCCTCCTTTCATAGGTTTGTGGCAAAGAGGAAATCTTTTTCAGACTAACATCCTTGAGATTTGTGTTCTTGAATAAGAAATAGGTTCAGCAGACTGTGTGACTACCTCTCTATCAGATGCCCTAGGTATGCAGCGAAATGAGAAAGAGAAGGCACAAACAGCAGCTTGTCTTTAACTCTTTTTTTTTTTTTTTGACAAAAGCGATATGTTTAATAACCATGGAAGGCCAGAAGTGCTGCCAGACAAGTTGAAAAAAAGCCCATGCGTGCAGAAGGATATTCTTAAAGAGCACAAAGTTTGGAAAGAGGCAATCTCTTGTCAAAGAGAGGGAATCACAAAACCGTAGTCCTGAAGATGGCTATGCTTCCCCTCTCTGGCAGGTCCACTGTGCCTGGGTGGTGTGGCTCTGATACCCAAACTGCCAACGCATCCTCAGGGGAGACATTACCCCTCGGACCTGGCACAGTCACAGCTGTGCAAGTGGTGAATGACACTGTTTTGATTTAGCAGGACTTTATGAACTGCTTTCCATAGATGTCAGTGACTGTTCAGATTTGTACTGACCTGCTCTTTAAGACCTTTAGGAAAACTCAGTCTTCTCATCAGTTACCACTAGCCTAGAGGAGGTTCTGTCATCACCAAATGTTTTTCTTTTTTTTTCTGTATTAAATCTGCATGGCAACAACGGGATTATCTGAGTGTCTGTGTTTTTCTTAGCATCTCTCTTAATGTAAGGGGGCCACGTGTGGATGAGGCTGCTTTCACACGACATTGTTTCTGACAAATGGTGCTGGAAAAAGACAGACCTCTAATAGCTATGCATTAAAGCGCTCTGCTGACCCCATAAAGTCACGAGAGCTTTCTCAGTGAGAGCCCTGCTTTTGTGAAATAACCAGATATTTCAGCTACTGGGGACTTTTTCTTTTTTTTTTTGGTGCATACATGTGCGTGTGTGTGTGTATTAGCTCCTGTGCAGGTTTGGGTTGGGTTTTTTTCTGAGTGCAAGGACATCCACATGTTTTCCTGCACCAGGTAGTACAAGGCAGTAACTGCTACCTGAAATCAGGTTTGCTGTCACTGATGTAACATGTGACTCTGTCTAGTAATTTGTTTAATTTATTCTGGTTTTAAATAAGCTTTTAAGTTGCCCGTGTACAAAACAGGAGTCTGACAGCTATTAGCTCAGATCCTGATGAAGTGGTGCCCGTGTAACTAGGCTGCCGTGGGGAAACAGCTGATCCAGGGACAAACGAGCACAGCATTTCCCTGAGCTCTGGCCCATGGCAGGCTCTGCTGAGCTGGTAGAGGGTAGTATGTGAGTTTATTGTATAGGTTCCTGGGAGAAAAGCTGATACCATAAGAATCTTTCCCCTCCATGAATCTAGCAAGTGCTTTGTGCCATCCTCTCCTTGTAGCCGCAGCATTGTTTCTAAGGGAAACTACTTGGTGCAGGCTTTCCCGTGCCAAAACTCAGGTCCAGCTGCTATGGCAACGTTGAAAAGCCCTCAGACTGTTTTTACTTCTCAGCTAGCTTAAGATTGAAAGAGAACAAAATGGCTATGTACAACGTGAACCGCTCTGGCTGGTGTGTGGAAGGACTTGGACTTTTGACAATAGTCATAACATGTGTGTGCACATATGTATATCCTCCATTCTCCTTATTATACATTGGTGGTTGGCCACAGCTTGTCCTGTAACTCTCTACAGAAACTTTAGACGTCATGTTATGGATGCTTTTAACAAGAGAAAAGATGTATGTTAGTTTGCCTTTGGGTCTAGTGCCCCTAATATCCTCTAAATTTGGTGGGGATGGTGAGCTGGTGGCAGGGAGGCATCACAGTACAACGTTGCTGCCCACTGGTGCTTCAGGACGTGCCATTCACACCTTCTGTTGCTGATGGTCCAGGCTCTCTCTGTAGCTGGGGCTGGCTGAAAGGGTTTACAGTGAAGGTCTTCCCACAAAAATGCATGAAAGGGAAATATAGGTTTTGATGAAATGTAATAATTTAAATTAACATCTTATCAGCAAGGCAGCTGATGTCCACGATGGAATTTATGGCTAAAACAGTAGAAAGTGTGCGCGCCCAAGCACATGCATACCCGAGAGAGCAAGGGGTGCCTCCTTCTGTACCAGTATGTAATGGTGTACACTTACTGTTCTGGAGAGTTGATGTCTTCTATAGGATCTTTGCTTGTTCTGGAAGGGTCTGATGAGCCCCATTGTGCTGGTGGATTTTGATCAAGATGATTTTTCAAAATGGCTTTCTCACCATCTGGATGGACAACACATTCAATTTTACTTTACTGTGACCGTGACCATTTTTAAATTGCTTCATTTTAAAATTTCCCAAATGTTCATAACACCACAAAGTAAACTCTTTCTGCCTATATTCCAATACAGTCTCAGGTTTCCCTGTGAGTCTTTGGTATTCTTACGCTTTCGATGATGTGCCCCTTCATAGGAACTACCACGAAGAAACAGAAAAGGGACAAAACCTCTTTTGTCCTTCCTTTGCTTCACCCCACCTTCAAAAAAAACCCAGAAGCCAAACCTTGTTGCCCACCTCTGTGTAGCCCTATCATGCTCTCTCACCTAGTCTTAGGCTGTGTAAAAAATTAATGTAACTGCACCGTCATATTATCTTGCACTCAAAAATTGTTACCTTTTCATATGAAAAAAACCTCTTATTTAAGTCTTTTCCTAGAAAAACTATAATCTTATTGATGTATAAAGCCTTGGTACTCTTGCAATCACATAAGCAATTAAGGGCCATCATTTAACTACCTGCTATCATTTAGCATGGAAATATGATTCATATCAGTTGCACTGGTCCATAGGCTGTCTGCAGGAAGGACAGCTAATGATTTCATCAAACTTTCTCCTACCGTTCTCTTTTCTGCATAGCAATAACATAGAAGATCATAATTTTCTCCGTAGGTAGCTTCACTTGATTCCCCTGGGACTCCTGGGAGTCCCTGGCTAGCTGTGCTGAAGCCTGTGGCATCGGTCCCCGTGAGAGACATGGACGAACACAGCCATTTTAAGAAGGCTGTCTTCACCGGGGGTCCTTTCTGTTCCTGCCTGCTTTTTCAAAGTCTCCTACCGTGTTAAGCCAAATAAAGTCACATGGAAAACATCTGAGTAATGAGGACAGTGCACAGTTTTCATAAATAATTACAGAGCAGCTCCAAATCCATCACCGGCCGTTGTTTGCCACACACACAGAGAAACAGTGATTGCTGCAGGCACTAAGGCAGCATGGAAGAGGACTCGAAGGTAAATTCTTGAAAAGGACACTGGAGGATTTGAATGTAAAAATGGGTATGAGCGGGAAAAACAGGAAAATGAAAATAGCACGAAAAACCCAGTGCGTATTGAAGGCTTAAGCTGCTTTTCTGTTCTACTAATGCTCAGAAGCCCCCAGAAATGCTCAGGTCCCAGCATGCTAGGAATATATACGTTATCAGCGAGCACTGGTGGGACAAAACAAGCAGCAGAAACAAAGAGGGAGGAAAGAAGCTGGAAGCAGAAACAGGAATGATTTGAGGGCAAACTCCAACATGTATAATTGCCCTCCCAGCGCGGTCATCCCTTGTATTATTTTGTAGCATTCGCTTTCTGCTGTGAAAAATCTAACAAGGAACTTGGAAAGAAGTGAATAGGTGAGGATGCAACCATGTGCAGACATGGGATCGCTACAGCTCAGAAGAGCAGGAGAGATTTTTCACTTTTGTTGCATGGAAGGGAAGGGCCTGGGTGAGAAAGGAGGTGACCAGAACACATGAAGCTGCTTCTGTTGGGGCAAGAAAATGTCAGTAAAAGAGAGATAAGGAATTCAGTCGTAGCAAGAAGAGTGCTTGAAAGGAAGATATGACAGGATTCAGTTAGACGTGAAGGGAGGACAGCAAAGAGTCAAATCTGACAGTGGCTAAGATAAGCAATGAAGTCTATCATCTTGGGGCAGCCTGAAGTTTGCTGGTGTGGCATTTGCTCTCACAAGAGTGCAGTTTTTATTTTCCATATATCTCATTTCTATGTATATTGAGCTTGACATTTGCATAAAAGCCTTGTGATGTCTATGAACAGACATGTAGAAAAGAACGCTTTTTACTTCCATGATTAAAACCAACGTTCAGTCCTGAGCTGATCTAAGCTGACAGTGAAAACTGCTGACTTTATGATATAGACCAAAGTTAAAATGTGAGTAATCCTTGTAATTAGGGATGGAAAAGGTCTATTATTTAACTATTTCAGGGTTCCAACTCCTTTGGCCAAGATAAGCAATTTAACCTTTTACAAAGCCACTGAAGATACAATTTTTCATCAAATGACTGGAATATGCAACTGTTGGGCTTCGGGAGTATGTGATTTCTTATATTAATCTGTGTTGTGTGCCCCTAAAGGGGTTTCTTGTGCTTTCAGTTGTGCTGTGTGAGAGAGAGAGAAAGGAGGTGGTCCCTGTCAAAAAGGTGGGGGATTTAGTTTAAAGTAGAGCAGAAATCATGTATTCTCTGCCTACTCACCCCTCAACACCAACTGCCCATATATCACTGTGTGTTATTCTTAATAGACCCTTTTCTACCACTTTTGCAGATGACTGTCCCTTAATACACTGCATGAATTCCTGTATACAAGGTTACCATATACAAGTTTTAATGTATATGTATGAAATACAGACAAAATCCACATAAAACTGCCACAATGGTGAGATTTTTTTCTTTTTCCTTTGCTTCTTTCAAAATACAAAAAAGTTGGGTAATTCTTATTTGTTAAGCTTTTTGGGAGAGGAGTTGTTAGATTTTTATTCTGCAGCTATGGAAACTAGAATATCTTTCTTTTTTCTTTTTTTTTTTTTTTTTTTCATTTACCTTTCATTTAAATAATGAAGAGCAAGATTCTCACTTAGTCATATGCTTCCAGAAGCTGGAGCTTAAAGAAAAAACACTATTACCATATGCACTTAAAAAACTTAATGATGGAGGAAACTGATTTTATATACATGAACAACTGAAAGAAAATAAGGGTAACGGTAAACATCTGAGTTCCCAGTTTCCCCTGAAAAGTGTAGCACTGCCTTTAGTACTTCCCCATCTTATCTTCCTTTGTCCATTAAGTACGCCACTTGAAAAATGCCCTTCATTCTCAGGGTATGGTCTGCCACTGCAGATGCTGCTGAATAAGTTGCACTGGGATGATCTAGCTACCTTCAAAATTGAATTTACATTAGCCAGAAGCACTTTCTAAGTAATTTTCACCTTTGTAGACCTCAAACCGGAACTCAGAAGTCTGGGTAAGTGATGCCTGAGCACTTTCCATTCAGAAAGCCATAGGAAAAAAGACAAATAGATCTCAAGGGCCTCGCACGGCACTCACTGATGGGTTCATTAGAAAATAAAACCCGCTGCCCAGTTGTGGGTGAGAGCCAGAAGGCTTTAGCTCAGGACCTTTGCCTACCTGCAGCAGAGAAATGGCTTCCAATTACAAAGCTCTCAGCTGCAAGAGCACATCCGATGCTGGCTGTGGAGGGGCTCAGCGAGGAAGTCATGGCTCCCAGCTGCTTGCCTCTCCCTCTGCCAGGGGTGATGCTCGCTTCAGACCTGCCGTACGTATAATCACTCTGCAACGTGGTGCTGTCAAAATTACCTGGGCTGGCCTAAACGAGTCATGCATTTTAACGACTCCTGTTCAACTGCAGGCAGAAAGCACCAGGTGACTGCCACTGCTGCAATTTCTTCCAAGATTTTTAGAAACTGTATTTCTTTAACTAGAAGCTTGGTTTTTTGATGTTTGTACACCGCAGCTTTATTGAACATCTTCGTCATTATGCTTTAGTGGCAATATTCCTCCGATGGCTTACAACTAGGTGGCAGAACCGCTCTTCACCCCACATCTTTCAATTCCACTGTTGTTTTCTCTTTGCTAAGAAAGCATATTTTATGCTCCACAAAGAAGCAGGTGTGGTTTAATAATGACTTATAAGAGCTGGCAGAGATAACCTTGCTGATTTACTGAAGAACTCTGGAAATGTTAAAGCTAGAGGTAGATTTTTAAAATCTATTGTAATGTTTCACAGTCCTGTTGTTTGGACTGTGAAACATGACTAACCAGTTTCTGCTTTTCATGTGAATAGGATGAAAAGAAAGTAAAATGAAAGGAAAAATTAAAATGATCACATCATCTGCTGGGTATATCAGAAAAAGTTCTCCTGAACTAAGCGCACAGCACCAGGCAGTCTAAATCATGACTTCTGATAGTTATGTTTTGAAAGGAAGATTTTTTAAAAAGAAAAGCCAGCAAGATTCTCCTCTGATTTATACTACTTTAAACCAGAAGAAACTCGCTTTACTACAGATTTATTTCTGTGCAAGGAAGGCCAGGCACTGAACCTCTGGCAGTTTGGTCTCCCTGTTGAAATAGAAACAAGCTCCAATTTCAGGATTGGAATCCATTTGCTAGGCTTCATAGAAACTACTACACATATTTCTACATATCTCTGTATACAAGGGATATAATGAACTATATGTTTTCTTTAAAACAGCATTCCTTTAAAGGAGTTATTTCTGAAAGCCTTTCCTTTGAATCTGTGGTTTCAATCTCAAGCTTAATGCTTGAATCACACTAACTTCATAGAAGTAATATTTCCCCCCTCTATCACAGATGAACTCTGTTTTGCTTCACATTTATGAGCAACATGCCCTTGAAATCTATTTTTCTTTGGGGAAAACTGTTTTACATGGGGAAAAACTAACACTAGGAAACATTGGAGTGGGGTGACAACTGACAGTATGTAGGCATATCTGACATGAAAATGAATGCTCCCAGTCCATTTACAGCAATGAGTAAAGACAGTTTTCTGGCTCAAAACAGAAAAGGCTTTCTGACCAAGCAAGGGTGCCTGGAAAGAGAACTTGCAAAAAGGGTTTGTTCATAAGTGGGGACTATTGCAAGGCTGTCTCTTGCTTCTTATGTACTTTCCATAGGGTGGCTGTCATTCATTAATTTCCCTAATATGCTACTCTGAAATGTACCGGCAAAGGTAGAAAGAAATAGAGATTCTTCTGCAGGATTTCTTCTGAGCTTGGCTTTATATGAAACTCTTGCAATCTGTGAATCATTCACGCAGAAATAATTTTCATGTAATGTCAAATAGAAGTGAAATAGAGTAAGATAGTAAGATTCCAAGCGTAGCAAATTATCCAACCCCCCCCCAATCACATAGTATCTTCCCTCTGTATTTTTCTCCTCAGTAACTTTTATCTCTGCAGGAACTTGCACAGTAGAAATAACTTCTACCTTCACAAAGTCTCTCCTGTTTCTGGCACACTGGCTACATGGGCGCAGGGAGCCCATTTGGGAAGCCCTGTTTTGTGCCCGTGCCAGGGTATTGCTTCCCTGGAGCGGTGCGGCACAACCTTCCTCTTTACACAGCATCACCGTTACAGGCATTTGTCCTCCTTTTTCCAAATGTCAGCCTGGAAAACTCAGCCGTGTCTCCAAGCTTGGCTCTCTTTGCTGAACGGCACTGCCAGTTACAGGAACTTCCCGAGCCAAGCGTGGGTCTCCCCCACAGCCCATCCCTGCCTCAAACCCGGGCTGTAATGCAGCTCTGCTGCTCCAGCAAGGTGACCAGATCCTGTAAACAGCAAGCCAGGGGAGAAGCTAACGTGCTGTGCGCAGAGCCGAGGTCGCTAGCAGACACAGTGACTCAAAATCATCTGAGGGATGTATCAAACGAAGTTAAGGGGATGCCCTTCTAAATTCAACTGGAGAAGCCATTTGAGGTCCCAGAGCTGTGGTCCATGGAGCATGTTGGGAACTGCTTGACCACACAACGCTATCTAGCAGCACAGACAAAAGCCTGCATTAAAAAAAAGCAATCAAACCATAAACTACAAACCACATTTCCTAATTGCTTTTCTTACATAGCCAATTGGTGTAGATGTCTCAGGGACATTACGCGTTTGTGAACAAGAGATGAGTGTCTCGGATAATATCTCTCTTTAAATGAGACGTGCTGAATTGAAATGTGCTGTAAAGAAGGAGTCCCCATGCCAGCAAAGAGCCCCTGGGCTACACCAGGAGCTGTTGCTGTTAATAACTAACCAGGAACTCCAAAGTTATGAAACTGAGGTCAGGCAGCTATGGGAGTGCGCAGCTGTGTCTATCTATTTTGGCTAAAGTAATTTAACTTTTGTATCCTAAATCCATATTTGATGTAAATAAGGGGAAGGAAGGGAAGAATCAAATAACCTCCTTCAGCACTTGGTTATAGGAGTTAGGAATTTTAACTGTGGACAACTTTTACAGATCAGAAACCTACTGAAGTGTGCTATGACATTAAAGTTTGATTAGGACTTGTTCGAGATGCATTGCATAAGTCCTGTGTTATTATCTGTTCTCTGAAGTGCCGTGCCCTGAATTTGTGTAAGCAATAGCAATGGGGATACACTACATCATTGCATTCTCTACATGAACTCCTTCAGAACAGAAAGGTATTTTATAAAGAAGATTGACACAGGATTCAGCCATGTCCACAATGCAAATGTGGCAAATGATCTGCCATGATTTTTATCTCCAAGTCAGCTGTTATTTTTAGCATCTCTCTTCACTGTCCTACTCCCCCTCTCTCAGCTCACATTTTTTACAAGGTCCAAGGTAGGCACAAATCTTGTCATCACCTTAAAAACAACATCGGACTGACTTCCCCCGTTGCACAGTGGAGGTGAGAGACATGGTCACTTCTAGGTCATGCTAATAAATTATTTACAATTCCAAAGCTTTGCTCAAGTACCATCAGGGACACATAATTTCAAGGTTCTGTACTTTCATTTACAGAAAGTTACATGAAACACATAGCTACAGAAAGCATAGTTATGTCAGTCAGAGTTAGCTTTCCTGTAGCCGTAAGGGCCAGAATTTTTTTAAGTACCATTTAAGTGATGTCTGTTTGCATCTGTACAGAAGCAGCAGTGACTCAGCAGCATGAATTCTCCAAAGCCTTGTTATTTTGATTGGAATGGCAAATTTAAATTAAGCACATAGGTTGACTGTTGGGAATGAATGCAGTGAGAGAAATAGAGAGGAGATTCAGACATGTAGCTAAGGGAGAGGGAAACAGGGAAAGAGAGAAAACAAGAGGCAGAAGAAACGGAAATGGAGGGACAGAAAAAGGCTAGCAAGGGTGGCTGAACATGGTGGCTCAGAGCCTGGAAGTATGAATATTTGATGTCACTTGGGTCAGGATCAGGATGCTCCGTAATACTCATGCTTGGGGCATTCGCCACCAGGTGTGGGACCAAGCTTCAAACACCTGCTGCAAATTGGGATCCAGGTCTTCCTCATTGCCAGGTGAATGGATGCTCTAACCTATTCAATATAAAGATGGCCAAGGGAAAACATCCTTCATTTCCTCCCCCCTGCTTTTGTGAGGAGCTTTATGTGGTAGGTGCATTCAGAAAACTCTGTCTGGCAACTTTAGTATGCAGAAGAATATCTACTCTGTAAATCCTGACAGTACATAGTTCCAAGCTACTCAGTACCTTAAGGCTCAGTATGTACAGGTGATTTTAAATCTATACCCTGCAGCAGAAATGTAGAAGTTAGGGAACTGTACCGGGGGAAACTTAGGAACACAGACAATCTTGGATGCTGGTGTGTAAAGCAGCAGTTAGGCATCGATCTCTTTTGTAGATATAGCCACAAGTAAGTGCAGAAAGGTTATATTTTCTCCTTCATTTCTTTGCCAGCATCCTACTGCTAATGGAGTGCAACCTGCTGTGGGAAGCATCCCGTCCTAAATTTATACCCAGTGTATCTCTTGAGGACCATTTTTATTTCTCATACCCAAACTCAGATGGGCATTTGGCACAATGTAATGTATCTTCTCTGCTTGAAATATTATTCATGAGTTATCATTTTCCTGCAGCATCTGACATGAGTGGAACATTCTATGCGTTCCTTTCAAACACTTGGTAGAACTGCCTCATCCCACTCACTGATGTTAGTTCTTGCTGCTGATCTCAGCCCAATAATCACACGCCTCCAGCAGCTATTTACGTTTTCCTTTTCCTCCTTCCCCCCCTTCTGTTTTTTAATTTTAAAAAGGACACTGGGAACTCTATGGAGCTCTTCCTTTTTTTTTGACACAAGTTACACAACCGAGAGTATACCCAGGCTAAAACAAAAGGCACATGAAAAAGTAACCTTGTTCAACCAAAATTTCAGTACACTTCAAAAGCATATATGAATTGTTGCTGTTGTTCTAAAATGATTCTTCAACAACTATATTTACAGGAGTAGCTTCTGTTCCACTTAACCAAGCTTACGTGAGCCTAGCATTGCAACAAACATACAACTCTACGACTTCCCAATACAGGGCAACTAGTTTTTCACGTACTATAGTAATATTCAGTTGTACAAAGTCATTTGCCAGAAGTCACAAAGTAGATCCATTCTACAGTCAGAAGTGGAAGCTGGGTGTCCTGGCTTCCACTTTATTGCACTACGCACCGGATCTTATTGCTTCCCAAAAGTGAAATAGCTTTAATGGAAGCAATTCTTTCGCATATATTTCTTCAGGGAGCGATGCAAGAGACACAGTAGAAACAACTTATGAATATTATGGTCGTCATGAAATGCTGCTTTATCAGTTCCTAGGGAAGAATTTTCATACATGAGTGCCTTCGATTCTACATTTAGAGCCCAAATCAGCACTGAAATATTTACATGCTTCTCTTCTACATGCTTGATAGCAGTGTCCAAAAGCAGGATTTGAACGTCCTACTCAGATGAGCACATAATAAACTGGGCTTCCTACTGCTGAAGGCTGGTGCAATTAACTCTCACAAGATCTGAGTCACTCTGTGGCTTTCCTCCCTCCATGCGGCACAGAAAACTTGACTTCTGAACCCAAGTACGCTTTTAAAAGTTTCCCACTTTACCGTGGGTGTTATACACATAACGCATACAATAGAAGACATACGTACAGAGAAATAACTACTCAGTGGGTACGATACAGCTTATTATGGGAATCTGCTTGCTTTCAGTAATGCAGCCAAAATACCTAAAGCTCTATCTTACCAAGGTCCGAGTGCTCTGGAACCAGTCCAGTGAGATTGCTATTCAAAATCTTGGTGGGTTAAGCTACTAATGGATTTTACTATCATCTCTCACCTTTGCTGTCTGTAAAGTTCCGTATACTAAGAATGTCATTAAGATCCTGATAGTGGTTCTGCTTAATGTATGTTGTTTTCTCAGGAGTGTCCTGAAGCTGCATTGTGACCTCTTCCAAGTCTTTGTCCAGCTGCAAAACAGAAAGAGTATGAATCCCTAAATATGCAAGAGTCATTGCTTCAGGTATCTGCAGCAACTGCATAGCTTTCTCTAATTAGACTAGAAGGGAGGTGGTAATGCAATTGTCACACTGTGCCAAATAAAGTTTTCTTATAGCAGTACATTACCTCTAAAAATCATGCTACAAGTAACAAACCGCGTTCAGCTGTGATATTGCACGCAAGGCCTACGAGAAGAATAAGCTTTAGTAGTTGACAGTTTAAGCAATTCAGATGTACTGCTGAATGAGAAAGAAATGGGCATTACAAAGCCCAGTCTGAAAACCTCTCAACTATTTATTATTTGTGCGTACAAATGTGGCACACATAGCTATAACCACTTTGTTGAGTCAATCAAATTATTGGACATACAAGAGAATATAAATGAACTATGGCATCAGGGGCATGTCCGGCCATGTGAGTGACTGCAGTCAACTCTACTGGGAATGTTTTCTTTTCCTAAAGATTATTTTTATCCCCTTTAACTTTCTTAGAGAGACAGACTCCTTTTAGACTTTTTGTTTGTGTCTCTGTGTGTGTGAAATTTCAAAGAAAACCCAACTCACAGTTTTCAGTTTTGGGGCTGAGAATACTCTATACTTTTGTGATTTGAAAATTACCCCCGTGTTTTATATCTTTTGTGTCTTAAACTGTGTAATCTGATAGCTAGCACTAAACTATCGTTGCAAGCATAACTTTCCAAGAGGGGAAAAAAATGGAAATAAGAGGAGGAGGAAGAAACAAAAATCCCAGTCCTCTCTTCTCCCCAAAATCATCCTTTAAGACTAGAGGGAGAGGGAGCACAGATGTTTTCTGACTGGAAGAACCACAGCACAGATGCCGGGTTGGTACACCTCTAGCTTTTAGCACTGAGCTGAACACAGGGTGCTCTCCCCAGAGGCTAACTTGTATTCAGTTGGCTACAGCCCCAGTAGAAAATAACCAGATACAAGCATCTTAATGGTGATCTGAGATGCTCTCTGTGAACAGTTGTCCAGGAGGCGGTGTCCAGAGTACGTTCCACTCACTACTGGCTTAACTGAGTTTTAAAAGTGCTGAATTTAGATTTACTTTGTTTCCGTATAGAACTGGGACATAGCAACTCAAGGTAGATAGGCCAGAGAGGTAACTGCTAGCCATGGTAGGGCATGCTCCAAATTTCCTTGACAATGAAACTCTTATTTAGACCTACTGGTTCTGGGTATTGAATTTAATCTATTTAAGCAAAGTCTAAAAAGGTCAGCAGGGCCCTGAGTGCACTAATATGGCTCAACTGCCCTGACCAGCCTCACCTGTGATCACCACCATGAGCCTTGCAAGGCACAGGCTGAGATCTTGGAGTTAGGAGGCTTAGTAGAAAAAACTACAGTAGGATAAAGAAACTGAAATAGCCAGTAGCCAGCTGAGCCTTCATTAAAAATTGCAAGGCTCTCACATGAAAGGGACTTGGCAAAGCTGAACTAAATTTCTTTAACAAGGCAGAGACAACTTTTGCTTTTGGAGTCTTTGATAGTCTGAGTAAACGCCTTTTGGTTACCTCGGCAATTGTCGTTAGTTAAGATCTGGATGAAGAAGTAATGGTTGCAATTAAATACCTTTTCTTCAAGGTATAAGAATACTTCACAGACTAGGCAAGAACAGGTTAATTTTTTGTAAGACATAGATCAGTTATGGTTATCTTGTCTCACAAAATGGGCAGTCTTCAAGGCTGATTTGTCATTGTTTGAGGTCCTGAGCAAGGAGGGACATAATTAAAAATATACATGTTATAGCTCTAATGGAATTCATGCACTCTGTGTACATAGCCTTTCTCTCGGTAGAGACTGAAGAAACTTCATGGCCTTTGTGCCAAAAGGGTCAGCTTACATGATCATAAAGGTATTTTCTACCTTAAGAAAATACGTAATTCTGTTTCATGGCAGATGTAAAAATCTGTCTAGCAAGTTTTTGAGCGAACTCTCAGAGAGGTTGAGAAATAACAGGAACAGCAGTCTCTGAACTCAGCCATAAACAGGAACAAAGACAGCTCTTAAGTGCCCCTGAGGCTCTGGGTCTCTGTTACGCTTGCACGTAAGGGTTGCGCTTCTAGAGCTATTGCTCTATGGTGCTCAGCACGTCCATGTGAAGCAGCAGGGTAATTTGCCTGTTACAAATAAATAGGGGAAGATTCATTTTAATTTGCCAAGGCACATTTTCATTTTATCACACCTGCTAAGTATTTGCTGTATTAGCTATTCATATAAATAATCTGTTTCCTATTGTTTCAATATTTTTCTACGGGAAAAGCTATTTTTTTCCTCTAAAAAGTAGTCAACATTTAAGCAGATTACAGAATTGCAACCAAAAAAAAAAAATTGCCTAGGCAGTATATACAATAAGCAATACCTCTGTAATTTTCATTCTCAAGCGGTGATTCTCTGACTGCAATCCTTCTAGTCGAGATGTGCTGGCCTGATTGACGCTGGTGACTGATGTTGATGTTTTTGAATCTTCTTTCTTTTGATTTTGAGTGAACTGAAATCGTCTGTTCTGCGTGGCTGCGTCTGGATTTGTCCTCAGTGTGATGAGCTGAAAGGTTTAAAAGCCTTAAGAAATCCTGTCCACGGTTTTATTTTTGCAGCTATTTCTTTTGTATCTCAAAATATTGTAAGACAAATTGAGAGTTCCTTTCTGACTTTCAAGTACAAAATTCTGGAAAGTGACTTCTACTTGCCATGTGCAGTACTTGAGATGATTTCTGAAAAACTTTACAGAATAGGTTGAACCAAAATGATTTTGCAAAGGGAAGTGTTCAAAAAAACTAGGAAAAACTAATTTGAAATATTTAACTGGATATTAATTATGTTTAAACCATATTTTAATAATTCATCAAACATATTTTTCTCCTTCATTGATATCTTTATCCTTTCAAGGATATATTCCTTAAGAAAGAAACAACCCACCAAGCCCTTCTCTTCCCAAGCACAGTTTCATCTCAAATTTCTCCTTTCCTACTGTTACAAGTAACACTCAAGCAGAGAAAGGCATGAAGCAAGAGTATTAACAGAAAGAACTCATGGGAGATTGCACTCTGGAGATAACAGGAACTTAATTAGGTTTTAGTGACCCAAAATAAACCAAATCTCTTCAAATAAATTAAATAAGCCACTTCTTAAAAAAAGGTTAACCTTAAACATATTTAATTTAAGCAAATAAGCAAGTAAGATTTAACACTCAGGGACAATGTGAAAATATCACCTCGACATGAGGAGAGAAAGCTACTAGCTGTTTGGCAAGGGGGAGAGAGCTTCTCAGATTACTCTAAGGAATACAGAATTTATGATTACTTGCCAAGCAACATACATATATATTTGTATACAGACAAAGCTGAAGGACCTCCCTGTCCTGAAAGCATAGGCATGGCATCGTAAATCCAGAGGTGTTGAGTTGTCTGAAAAGAGAGAAGGGGCAATCATTTTGTAAGCACAGCACAGCCAGATTTTGTGGTATAGCCCCATTTTGGAATTGGTTCCTCTTGTTCTTCAGACCATGAAACTGTTCTGCAGCTGTTGGTGGCATGAAATAAGGACCTTAACTTCTGACAGAGAGAGACCTGACTGATCAGACACTGAAGCACTTGGTCCCTGGCATGTATTTACAGACCAAGTCTGCAGATCGGGATGATGCTTGAAGACAATAAATTTCCTTTTTCAGGTGATAAAGGAGATGGAGAAGGCCGAGGTACTCAATGCCTTCTTCATCTTAGCCTTTACTGGTAAAACTTGCCTTCAGATATCCCAGACCCCTAAGACCCCTAAAGCAATTGAACACAAGTTCACGCAACCTGATGAGGCGTATCCCTGAGGACTAAGGGAGCTGGCTGACGTCATCGCAAGGCCACTCTCAATTACCTTTGGAAGATGATGTTGATTGGGAGAGGTTCCTGAGGACTGGGAGAAAGAAAATGTCCCAGCTGTGTTCAAGAGAGGTGAGAAGGAGGATCTGCTCTATGCCTTGTCACCTTCACCTCAGTCCATGGAAGGTGCTGCAGCAAATCCTTCTGGGAACCATTTCCAAACATAGTAAGAGCAAGAAGGTGATTAGAAGCAGCCATTGTTGATTTATGAAGGGGGAATCCTGCACAATGTGATAACTTTCTTCAGTGAGATGTCTGGGCTGGTAGATCAGGGGAGAGAGTTATTTTTCTTGACTTAAACAAAGATTTCAACACTGTCTCCCATAACGTCCTCACAGTCAAACTGATGAAGTAGTGACTAGGTAAGTGGCCAGAGAGATGGACTGAAAACTGGCTGAACTGCCCAGCTCAAAGAATTGTGGAAGCCAGTCACTAGTGCTGTACCTCAGGGGTTCACACTAAGACCAATACTGTTTAACATCTTTATTAGTGACCTGGATGGTGGGACAGAGCACACCATCAGCAAGTTTGCAGACGATCCTCAAAGAGGAGGAGGGTAGATACACTAGATGATTGTGCTGCCGTTCAGTGGGATATCAAGAGACTGGAGATCTGGGCCAACAGGAATCTCCTGAAGCTGAACAAAGGGAAATACCAAGTCCTGCCCTTGTGTAGAAAGAAACCCCAGGCACCCACCCAAACAGGCTGAGGGGTGCTTGGCTGGAAAGCAGCTTTTCAGTAAAGGCACTGGGGATTGTGATGGACACCAAGTGGAACATGAGCCAGCAGTACCCTGGGCCAATGGAGGTGATCCTTCCTTTCTACTCAACCCTGGTGAGAGCACACCTGGAGTGTTGTGTCCAGGTTTGGGCTCCCTAGTACAAGAGAGTACTGAAGAAAGACCAGTGAAAGGCCACAAAGATGCTGAAAAGGATTGGAGCCTTTATGATACAAGCAGAGGCTGATGATTGTTTAGCCTTGAGATAGAAGAGATCGGGGAGGACATTATTCATGTGTATAAATACGTGATGGGAGAGAGTAGAGAGGATGGGCCCAGACTCTTCTCAGTGGTGCCCAATGAAAGGAAGGGAGGCACAAACTGAAAACCAGGAAATTTCATGTGAACGTCGGAAGAAAACTTTTTCTACTGTGAGCGTGGTCAAACGCTGGTATAGATGCTCAGAGAGGTTGGGGAGTATTCATCCCTGGAGATAATCAAGACCCAACTGCTCAAGGCCCTAAGTAACCTGCTGTAGCTGAGTCTTCCTACAGCCCCCTGCCTCTCCTCTCCCCCATTTCTTTGATTCTAATTAGGCTGGTTGTAATGACTGGTGTGCCTAACTTCCAGACCAAAAACTGCATTAAAATGAAGTTAAAGGTGAAGAACGGTAATTACAAGGCTTCCTAAATTAGCAGGCAAAAGTGTTACAAGATAAAAGCTCTGCAATTTGATGTGGTCTAAGTTCAAACTGAATATACGATAGAAGTATAGCTATCCATCAATTGACTCATCTTCATCTGGGAGTTTATAGCTAAAGACTGGATGTTTTGCCACAAGGACATATGCTCTAATGAATTCATTCACATGGTGTGGACTAGATGGAAAAGTCCATGGGCAATGTTGTTGGCTCACACTGTACAAGGGATGAGGTTAGACGAGTTTTTTTCTTTTTTTTCTGGCCATAAAGGTAGTGGAACTTGTGTCTTGCTGCCTCACACCTGTGCAGTTTCAATTTTGACAAAGAGTCAACGTTGAATATCTACAAAGAGTCAATGCCAAATAGACAAAAAATGCTACCAGCACAGAAAATTAAGGTTTTAATCCTGGCCCCCTAGAACTGATTTTGCCTTGCTGCTCTACGGGAAACTGGATCAGAATTAATGTGTTAATGCCATTGCAGCCAACAACGGTAAGCACTCAGTGGGTGACTAGAAGTGAACACAGTGTTCTGTCTCAAAAGGGATGGAGCAGAAAAAACAGAAGGACATGGAAGTTTGATAAACATGGATAAACATGGGAAAATTACTTCATGAAGAGATAATACGTATTAGGATTGCTTCTTCTGAAGAAGCGATGAGTGTGCTGAAAAATACTATAAGCCTGTTGGCCCTTAAAAAGATAATTAGACATAGCAGTTAACTTCTAACAGGAAAAATATACAGAATGTATGTTTGAATTCTGCAGATCACTTCTACAAGATATCCTTGAACACAGAATTCTATAATAGTTTTAAAAATGTTTGGACTTTTTTTGATCGGATAACAAGAATGTCTACATTTACTGTAAGTAGGATGCAGTATAATGGATATCAAATTTTGTACTTGAGGATACCTTTAAATGGAGACAGCGATGAACATTTTTTCCTTGATCTATCTTACTCTACTATGGGATTTTCCTCATGTTTTTCTGAGGCACTTGGTGCTGAATGGAATGGCAGTGAATGAGGTGGACATTTAAGTGGAGAAGTATAGTAATTGCCATGTTATAAGTAAATAAGATTAGTAGAACTGACAAGAAGTAAGGGAAAAAATGTTGTGTTTCTTTCCCTAGTTTGTCTACATTGTTGAATAGTTGCCTATTCAGATTCATAAAAGGGCTGTGGGGCAAAACTGAATTCCAGCACTGTTGGCTGAGGAGACTGCTGAAGATTAATTAAAAGGAATGTGTTTTACTCTGTATAGCAGAGAAGTGGAAGTACTCACCTGGCCCAAAACCACGTTACTGCTTGTGTCTGTCTGGCCACAGTTTAATAAATGAAAAAGTGCAATATTCCAAGTCTTCAGTATCTTCTCCTGTGCTTGATGAGCCAGGCTTTAGTATTTCACCATCAATCTTCCTATATCACCAAAATTGTACTAATTCACTACATAGTTGTTAAGGGGAGAGATTTGGTGCCTGTCTCACACTGACGTCTTACATAGATGTACAAACTGTGTGGTGTCGGATCTAACCTTCTGCAGGGTCCAGACAGGCTATTGTGAAACCTGTGCAGGAGCAGGTTGCAGGAGAGAGTGCTTGCCAGCCATCCTGCTGTAACTGTGGCACGGCATGGCAAGAAGAAATGTAGGGCAAAATATATGAGTGCAAGAAGAAGAACTCTCCAGCTGTGAAAGCACTCACATGGGCATTGGAAGTGCTGCATTCCAGCTCCTGCTTCAACCTCTTTTTTTTGTACCTCATCCAATGACCATTTTTAATGCAAAACAGCTAAGCATTTGGAAACCTGACAATACATGGAATGAGAGGAAGTACTTCATGCTAGAAGGCTACGGTTCATGTTTGTATTTTGAGTAGAAAGAACTGAAAGGAAAAATGGGGGCAGGATAACTGGGGTTTAAAAGAGGAGCAGATGAAGGGGTTAAAAAAGGAAACAGAAAAGTAATTTCAAAGCCTGTGGCAGCAGAAAAGAAGGATGGGCAAAGGAGCATGAAGGCAAAGGGGCAGAAGAGCATGTCCCAGCATTAATAATATTTTCTCTTTGAAGAGAGTTCTGACATTCTGTGGAGGTATTTCTGGCATCAGAGATTTAATATGCATTTTAGTACAGCTTACACACTTAAATCTTGCAGTATTTCAAAGTACTCTCCATTGCTGTGTTTGTGAATGTTCCCTTAATTTAGAATGAAGTTGTGATTCTTCCCTAAGTTCCAGAATAAAAATATGACTATATATGTCTGCACAGCTTTTTAATATTTGAGAAGTGAATTGCAGAATTTGTAAAAACATCCTGGTTAGTAGGTCCTGGAGAATGAATTACTTCGCTTTTTTGCAGATCAGAAGTCAGCTTCTATTGCTAGTCTGTGCCTCTAATTTCTTTCAGAGGGAACACTGTGAGATAAATTTATTAGCTTGTTTTTTTTACACATATAGTTCTTGGTCCCCCTGTTAGAACTATCACCAGGGATGCCACTTAGCACCAGAACATATTCACTATAATTTGCTCAATACATTGATTGAACATGGACCAGTAAAGCATCACAAACTTTTTATCACTACTCATTTGAAAAACCTAAAACAGATTCCAGAGGTGAAAGGAGCAGCATCTTGACTCTTGCCTTGCAAATGTTTGAGACTGCAACTGCATACACATCTGATTTGGAGTGATAAACTAAGTTTATGCAAGTCACTTAAAATGAATACAATTATACATTTTACTTCAAAATATCGAGTTCCTAAATGTAGGAAATGGAGACTATTCCACTGAAATTACAGAAAACAACCTTTGTTACCTGTCACAGGTTCAGTAAAGATATAGGCATTAGAAACACATGTATTCACACTCCTGTAACTTTGCATATTCCACTTTCTCCAAAATCTCATGAAGCTTTGTTCTTCCTCTCAGGATCCAGAGACAAGAGATTATAGATGGGCTTTGTTTAGAATCCACAGACATCCCCTGTACTTGAAAAGGCAATGAACTTTTACCTATTAAATCACAATCACAAAACCGCAGGAAAAAAATCCAGACCCATGCTAAACAAATTCACTTACCTTAGGTACAAACACAAGGCAGAGAGTAATGGTGCTGCAGAATATGATGACTAAAGCAACGATGCAGAACTGCACATTGGGTTGGTCCCGAGTAAGGAATGAAACAGCAGCACCAATAATGCACATTATCCCCACGTTGTATACACTCATTCCGATGTACTTGCTATCATTCAAAGCAGGAATGCTGACATTTCGTGTCTCCCAAGCTAGGAAACACCCAAATAACTGAAATGGTAAAAGACGGAAAAAAAGATGGTAATTATAAGAGGAATTGGCTGGCATCCAGAAAAAGTATTAATTTAAAACTGCTATGTTTTCTAACTTGACAAATACAGGTGGTATTACAATACAGAGATACACACCTACCTTTTACCCAATACCTAATTACCTATGTGATTTGTTTTGCTCACTAGGACAGATTCCTGCTCTCACAAGAAAAATGTGAAACTTGGAATTTGTTGTGATGGGAACAAATTTCTTTAAATGCTATGGCTATCTTTATTTTATACTTTTAGTAATTTTTAAAGACAGTCCTTCCTGTTTGTTTTCAAGGATTCCAGTAAAGATATAATGTGCATTGTTCTTTTAGCTATTTTTAGCAGCTGTTCTCAATATACTCTTATCAATCCAGTCTTTCTTTTTATGATTATCACCTACATTAATAAACAGCAATGCCAAGACGTGTCCCATGGGAGACAAGTATACGATGTAGAAAGTGTCACCCTAGTTGTTCAGACTGCAATTATAATGTCTTTTATTATAGTGGGAGTTGGTAATGGCCTTTCAATTGCAGTTGTCTAATGATTTCTGGGATAAAACATTCTTGTGGCAATTTTTTGTTTGCTTTTCTCTTTGGTGTATTTTTAAGTTTCAGCCCCTTTGTTATTTGCAATATGCTTTTGCAATTCAGCAGGGGAAAGTCTTTACCGTAAGGAAGCTGTCTTCATCTCCTGAAATTTAATTAGATTTTTCTACAACATGAACTGCTGCAAAGCATTATTTTCTTGCTCTTGCATTCCTCACAGAAATTCTGGGAATGCAGTAAAACCATAAACGAAGTCAAGACTTTGTAAATACATAACCCAGCCTACAGTCTAGGCAAAGCCCAGTAAGAATGTATAGTGCCTGGGAAGAATGGCAGACAGCAGATGGTATTGGAGGGAAGGGAAGGAAAGCATAGAGACAGAAACCATAACTAAGACCCAAGACATGGTTTCTGTGTTTTCTAGCTTTTTCTGATCACACTGCAGGGACAGACAAGAAGGAGAAAGGGAAAAGGTGCACTCCTATTGACCTTGGTACCCTTCCTCACAGATCATCACATTTGTCCACTGCCATGTCATGGAGATAACCTTCTCTTTTATACAACTGCAACCCATGGGGTAATCCAAGAAATTAGAGGTCTATGATGATGCCATTTGGGGATTAATTGCAGTTGCCTAGTAAAAATTTACCTTCTGCTTTTTTCCTATGGGAAAAAACATTAAAAATCTAGCTAGCAAATAACCTGGACTAGAAGAACACTGTTTGGTTGCCAGTCAAGCACAAGAGAGTTGGGAACTGACAGATTTATGTTTGCTGTACAAACTCAGTTTTGCCCTTACGTGCTTTCAACTGTAGTAACAACTGGACATTAAGAACTGCAAATGTCCTTGATTATTTGCTTAGTTTTTACCTCAACCAACAATGGCAACAAACCCAACCATTTGTGACTCAGCTGCTTTGCACTCCCACAGAAACTAGCAGGCTGCAGCCACCTACCCACCCAGGCACTTCAATCCAGGACTTACTGCCGAACTGCCAGCCCTGCCCTCCCATTGCTGAGCTTGTCTGCTAACTTATTTCATTCTCTTGCCTACAGCACATATGTTACCCTGCCACAAGTTCATGAGCAGACCTGGCTGGAAGTCTTTGGTGGATTAGGCATCTACTCTCAGCCCACGGAATGTGGCAGGCTGGAAGTGCTGCCTAGTCCAGGCAAGACTCTTGCTCACCCACTTGCCAATGCTGCCACCACTGCCGCAATCCGAGCCAAGATACATAGGCAGGGGTGGCCCTTCCCAGCAACAGCAGCAGCAGTTGCCCTTGCAATCCTTAACCAAGCCTTCCTCGGCACTGTTCCCACCCTCCCCCCTCCACATGCTCCTGCAGGACATGGTCCTCTCCAGGGTACTCCCTTGCCTTCTTGTCACAGGCCTACCTCTTTTGTTTTACCCATCTCCTCTTGTAGGACTAGACCCCACAACTCATCCCAGTCCCTTGCCTCTTCCCCTGCCCTTCCCAGCAGGAAGAAAAGTAGTGGCTGCTGCAGGAGGAGCATGGGAGGCGGCTGCTCTTGAGGGGTCAAGGCAAATGTAGACAGCTACCTGGAGGAGAGAGGGGTCTCAGAGACATTCAGGTAGGGCAGTTGAGGTGGGTAAGCCGTTTATGGAGCTGGGTAGATTTGTGCCAGAGAAACAGCTCATCCCCTAATACATTTTCTAGAGTCCCTCAGGTAACCAAGATGCTGCTTCCAGTAAGGAAGGATGCAGGCAGCACCGCTCTGCTGATGGGTCTGGCACTGTGCTCAGATGGAGCAGGGAACATACAGACTCCTTTGCAGGCTCTGCAGGAGCAAATCATCCACTATATTGACCTGGCTGCACTGAGACCATACACCAGTGATATCCTTATTCAGGATACAAACATATTCTTCCCAGACACTCCACCATCTCAGCAGTTGCCTGTTCTGCATTCCCTGCACTCTTGCTGCTGTGCAGCTCAGCTCTGCTGCAAATTTACGCTTTGCCAGCCCCTGAACTGACAAACAGGCTGGTCTGGGCTGAGCTGTTTTGTGCGGTAGAAGGAATCCTTGTGTGTGTGTGTCTGTATCATGTTTTTAAAGGGATGAGACCCTGATTAACTATGGAGAAGATTTCTATCTTCTCCTGCTACAATTGATTATTAATGAGATTTTTCGGGTTTTAGGTCATCCCGCACTCTCCCCCATTTCTCCCAGTATGAACAGATTCCCTTCCAAAAGCATTATTCTGGGAATACAGCCAACATACGTAAACGAGGCCAGCACTTATTACAAATAATGGGCATGAATTTATAGCTGAGGCAGTTCTAAAGTGATCTGAAATATCAGTTATAATGGAAAAAGATCATTTGAACAGTGTCGTGGGGGTTATGGTTTGACCCATTCTCATTTATAATTGAGAACAGCATGGAAAACGGGTAAGTGTCTTCCAGATGAAAGGAAGATACTTATTTATACGATAACTAAAGAAAGGGAGAGGCTCTTGCAGCAAGTGGGTTTCCTCAGATTGAGGCACTATAAATTTGAGAGCATTGTTTTTAATTTTTATTGGCATTTTGGGAAAAATGCTTGCCTCAGAAAGAGAGCTCTCCTTTTCTAAAAGTCACAGCTCATCTTTGAGATTCAAACATGGATAAAAGCTGAGAGTTTGCTGCTGCCAGGACAGTGGCGATTGCAGAGGTGCTCCTTGTTTGCCTGCTACAGGTGCCTGCAGGGCTCCATGGGGTTGATAAGATTTCTCCTCTGAGATAGAGCCTTCCTGAGGGAATGTGACACTTTGCTTTCCCTCCATCTGCCCTTCTCATGTTCCCCCTTCCTGAGGCTCAGCCAATGCACACAAATGAAAGAGTCACTTTTATGACTGCAAAAATCCTGAAAATCCCAAAAATGGCTTGGTTGAGGAATGGGTTGCAGACGTTGTTAGTGAAAGGTCCAGATTTCCGTGGTTCCTTGACAAGTTTTGAATATGAAACATATGAGCTCCAGTTAAAAACATGGGCTCTCAGTACCCCAGTTCAGCTGTTCTCTACTCCTGATACCTAAACTTTAAACATTAATCTTCCCCAGCTCTGTAAATCACGCTTCTTATTATGCTTGGGGACACCTAAGTCTTGAGACTGCTTTGCCATTTAGGGACTTTGGTATTTAAGGCCTGCTGGGATTTGCAACACAGCTGTCTGCCCTCCTATTGCTCCTGGAGGGCTCAAGCTTGGTAAAGGCTTCTCAGAGCATGTCTACTGGCTTGAGCCCCACACAAAATACGGTGTCAGCCATCTTTGTTCAAGACAATGATACTGGTGATGACCGTTGCATAGCTTCATGTTTGGACAACGTGGCACAATTCCAAATTTTGCCTGAGATGTGCTCCCTAGCCCCAGGCTAAAGGCTGTCTTCAGAAGGAGCTCTCAAACTCCTTTCAGAGCTGTCAGATTTTGTGTAATGAGACGCTGACTGTCTTAATTACTTGGGCACTTGCGTGGGATGTTAGTTCTGATCTCTGCTGAGAATTATGATTAAACAGTCTTTAGAGAAGGCATGCATGAACACACTGGGATGGAGGCAGGCAGCTCTTAGCAGCACTGATGTGCTAGATTTGGAGAGGGTTAGGACACATCTGTCCCCACTGTTTTATACCAGCTCGCTTAGGCAGCTCCTTGCTGGCAGTTGTAATTCCCATCTTGAGGCTCCTGATGGATGCTGTGCATCACAGGAGTTTGAATACCTCAGGGCTATGCATTCTCCTATAGAAGGCAGTTATCTAAAAGTTAAGGAGCACAATAGTCTACTGTCAAGTCTAATGGTCTAATTTAAGTCCCTTTGGGGATCTCAGCCAAAGACACATTGAGAATGCAGCTAGGAAGGCTTCCTACGTCGTTAGTCATTAACTTAAAGCCTTTTCCAATTTTGGTCTTCTAAATACACATCTTGTTGATGTAGAAAGTGTCATGAAATGCTGTTTTGGGTTTTCTTGGAAGGTATGGGCTGTACAGGCAAGATTGGTTTGTTTCATCTTTTGTTTGAGGGTAGGCAGCTCCCATTTGACACTACTGATTTAGAGCATTACCTTTGTAGCGTTTGATATGGTGGGTTTAGGCTGTGTTGTCAGTGCACCTAAAAAGGCTGTGAGACAACCATTGTATAAATTTGAGGAATCGGTATCTGAAGGCAACAGGATTATACCACTGTGAGTAAAGATAGAATTCTGGTCACTAAGAGAAACCTGTATTAAAGTCTTAGAGGGATAACGGGACTATGGAGAATACAATATTGTGTTTACAGAGTTTAACAGGCAAACTTTAATTTTTAAAAATCTTGTACTGACTAAATTTTGATAGCTGGGAATATAATAAAAGTGTGGCTGAAGTATTGGAAAACATTTAACACTGTTTTTCAAAACTCTACTAGCTAGTTCTTTTTAAATCTTGTTCACCAGAATTACTACTAAACACAGTAACGATTGCTTACTGATCCACAACATGTATTAATACAATCAAGTGTCTAATTTGCTGTTGGACTGCATAGACTGGCAGAAAATTATTTATCCTCCTATATTCCCTCTTGCCCTGTAGTGCCCTTAAACCATTTTGTCTATATGTTTCATTTCAAAGTCATGTCTGCTTATACTTTGAACATGGGTTACAAGCAGTATTAGGAAAGAAAGATAAAGAAAGATAATTATACTGAGAATATCAGACAAGAGCAGAGAAATACCAGAGGAAAAGTCTCCAATCTTGTCAGAAGTCATGCTTGCCAATAACTAGAGGGTATGGTTTTGGAAAGATTATGCATTGGACCAGGCTGCAGCTTTGCAGCTAATTACCGTATTGTAGTAGCACTTGCTGAGCTCACTTGTGGATCATAGCCCTGCTGTGCTGCATGAAAGAGCAAGAGCAAACCTTTACTTCAAAGATCTTACATCTGGGGATTTTTGTTTTGGTTTGGTTTTGGGTTTTTGCATTGGTTTTGGTTTTTTTTTTTTTTTTTTTTTCCCCTAGCTAGCAAGGTTACTGGGAGATTTCCCCTCCTGCTGCCCCTTAAAACAAAGGCAGTTCTGGACTCTGGCCTGTAAACACCACTCAGTCTGAAGTAGCTGTGAAGCTGGAGCTGCGGGTTTCCCTGCTCATGTTCATTCATTAAATCCAGATCATCACAGACATAGACACATTTTTATTTCAGTGAAATGGCTGCAGATTTTTTCAATGAGAATTTGCAAAACTAAAAAAAAAAGCATTTTGATTTTCAGGTTTTCACTGGAGAATTGGGCAGTAAAACATACTGAGCAGTTTTCAGGAAGATGTATAGAAAAGTGATTTTTTTTTTTCTTAATCACCAGCACACCAAGTAAGGTTAGCAAACTGAAAGACAAAATATATCCTTGTAGGTCTCCTACCTTCACAGTCAGTACAATCTGACGTTAAACCATCACTCACTCCCCTGATCAGGTATGAGTCAGCTGTGTATTTAGTTCATTTTCACACAGCTGCTCTGGATAGACAGTACTAAAGGGAAGCTTAATATTTTCATTGAGCATTAGGATAATAGCTAAATATTTTTTTAATTGTGAGATATGATATTCAGCTATTCAGCAGAAGGGCTTTCTTCATAAAGGTCTTGGCAAAGTCCTTTATGCTGCAGGGCACTTAGTGTGGTCCTGCCCAGAGCAAGATGAAAAAGCAGCTGCACAAAGCTATGGACAGTAACATGCATCCAGATAAAATTTTCCACTTTAGCCTCCCAAATCAACAGGTTAATAAAATCTTTTCCCTTCTTTGTATTCAGACTGTATTTGACTTTCTTCCACGTAACTCCTGCTTAGTCATGAAACATATTATAGTAACTAAGTTGAAACAAATACGCAATTGGTTATGAGCGAATATCCATTTGGAATAGCTTTATATTGTCTCTGGCATAAGATTACCACAGACAATCACAGCACTGTAAAACGATCAAACATCTCTAATAAAAACAAGTGTGTGCTACAATTTAAATCTATTTCTGCTATATAAAAATTGATGCCAAGAGACATGTAAGGGAATACTGCAATATAATAAGGGAAATCTGCAATACGTCAAGAATTATTTGAAGTTTCCTTATGGTCAGAGTAGGGAAAAATTTATCCTACAAAACCATATGGTAACTTATGTTTTGGATGCTAAAACACTGTCAATGTTTTATTAAAGATATAACAAATATCTGGTGCCACTATAAACTACCTTCCCCCACCACAAAGCTTAACTATCTTCCTCTCTAATGATTGTAAGATAGGACAGATGGGTTGGTGCTAAAACCACCATAAATATGAGTTGGAATCGTGCAAAGTAATTGAGAAGGCGGCAATCCCTTCTTCTGAGCACTCTTTTTGATCATGAAGGGAATTAGGAGAGAATGCAAATAAATGAGTTAAAAATCAAAGGTATTTTCAGGAAATAACTAGGAATTTTAACATAATCTGCAAAAGTTTTCTACACAGAAAATTTATTAATTTGATAAAGAAATTAACTAAGAATAGACAAATTTTTTTATATAGTGTTGTAAAATAGTTGGGAGGGACTTGAAGAAATCATCTAGTGCAACCTCCTGCTCAAAAAGCAGGCTCAGCTGTGAGGTCAGACCAGGCTGCTCACAGCTTTATCCAGTCTGGTCTTGAAAACTTCCAAGGTTGAAGGCTGATCAGCCTCTCTGGGCAACCTGCTCCACTGCTTCACTTTCCTAAGAGAGAAAAAAAAAGTTCTTTATATCTAGTCTCTACTGAGTAAGTATAGTAAAACGGTAAAAATGAGGAGCGCAGGTTACACACCACAGCTATACTGTTCATAAGAAGCTTCTGGGCTAGATGTACAGAGAGGGCTCAAGCACCTGAAGCGGTAGTGAGAAGCTACATCCAGCATCCAGCAAGACCGGTCAGGCTGTCCCTCAGTATCATCTGTAGGCGCCTAAATACTGTTAGAGCCCAAGTTTCTGCTTCCATGCACGCTAACAGCCGCCTGGGCTCTGGCTGGGTATTTGCTGACTGGCGCCTGTCACACAACCAACCTCTGCTGGAGTTCAGAGAAGAGGCATTTCAGGCTAGTGAGGTCCATGTACCCTAGCCAAACCGCTCTCCTCTCCTGCCCACTAAGGCAAGAGCACCGAGTGCCGACTGAAGATCGTGCCGCTGAGCACTGACTGCAGTCCAAACTCTAAACCATGGTACTTAACTCCTTTTTGCAAATCTGCTTCCAAGTGCACGAAAACATCGGAAAAGTAATGTTTATGGATTAGCCATCAAAGCCATTGGAGAAGGGCACAGGGGAAACAACAGGAATATTTACAAATGTTTGGGTATGTGCTGTAAACAATCTGCCCTAAACTTCATAAATGTAAAGAAGCTTTCCTTACCTTAAAAATTGTTTTGGTTGTTGTGGAATTTAAAACAAACAAGCAATAAAATTGGATGAAGACTAGAGAGAATATAACAAAGGTTAAAAAGAGGAAATTCGTAATGATGATTATGAGTTAAAGTGCTAAAATACAGATAGTGGAAAGGGAAGTCAAATATATGATAGAAAATGAACGGCTAGCAGCATTAACAGAATTCATAAGGATTTCTAAAAATGTATGTGGAGAAAAAGTAATCCTAATAATGATTCATTCCTTGGAAGATGACAAATTCAATAGTAATGATGCATGATAAGATATGCTTAATGAATATTTTTGTCCTACATTTATACAGAGATGGAACAATGCATTCACGTCTTGCTAAAAGAGTGAAATGCAGCTTATTCCAGCAGTAAGAGAGCTGTTGAAAACCCTGTCAAGAAAAGCTGTTGTAATCAGAGAGATCCAGTAACTTGCACACAGAAGTTTTAGGAACTGATTTAGAAGCTGTCTGGATGGCTGGACTTAATTGTTGATATTTATTGGAATTCTGGCAAAGCTCCACTTAAGATATGAAGAGGCCACATGGGAAAAGAGAAAGTAGAACATCTTCAGTGATTACAGAGCTATTACGGTAATTTCTATCCTAAGCAAATTAATGAAATTGCTGATACATGAACTCAGGCAATAAATGACAAAAAAAAGATAGCAATATAATTCAACATGCTATTATTTTTTTCAATGAGATTGCAAGACTGAATAAAGATAATCACATTTATGCAGCTTACTTGGATTTCTCAGTAGTGTTTGTCTTAATACTGCACGGTTTTGTTATTTAAAAACAGTATGTTACAAAATCAATACAACAAATTTAAACTTATTGAAATCTAGGTGATAGATCTCAACGTCTAACTATTAATGAGAAGCTACTGAAAAAAAGGATAGGTTTCCAAAAATTCCTAACCCAAAGCTCTCCCATATTTGTACATTGACTTGAAGGAGGCTATAAGATCATGGCTGAAAATGATGCAGAGAAAGCAAAGGTGGAAAATGGTAAACAATTAATAGATTTCATTTTCATAAAGCAGCAAGATTTTTAGAAAAGTCACAGAAATTTGGCCAAACTCAGGGTAGTTTGCCTAGAAATAAAGGCATCAGTTCATTTTAGAGAAAGAGGGATAGCATATATGCAAGACCCACCAAGGTTCAAGGTTTGGAATTCAGAGCTAGGCAAATTCAACTTAGTGTTTAGAGAGCCTCAGCAAACAGAGGGATTCTTTCAGACTTGAAATTAAGATTGAACATTATCCCAAAGATATATTTTAGTTGAATGAATACTTTATTTGGCTTCATAAATCAATTATGGAGTTGTGTTGTGCAGTATGTCATCTACAGTGACCAAAACAGAACGCTGGAATATGAATCGTTAGAAGGAATTAAATTTCTTATTCTTAGAGACCTTTATCAAGTCCCATGATATATGCATCTGTTTTTCCTATCTCCACCACGAAATACTGATGTTTTCATCCTTAGCAAGGTTAGCTAAGGACGATACGTTAAAAACTGTGTATCAGAAGTGGTCAGTAATGTTAGTTATAGCCTAAAACCCCCTCAATTAACACTTACAGGATAAAAGTAGGATCTGATACACAAAGCAACAGCCAAATTGAAAATATACCTTGGCCTTGAAAGCCTGTTTCTCGGTAGCTGAATAATATGTAACTGTAATAATACATCAGCAACACAATGAAACTTCTAACGTATGTACACCTTGAGCCTAATGTTAATTAAAGACATTATCAGGAAGAGGGGAATCAAACCGTAGACAAGTCTAGTGTGTGTGGTTAAGAAGCAAAGCGCCCTAGAGGAGTCCAATCCATCCTTAATCTGTATTGTTCTGGCTGAGATGAGAAAAATAATTCATACCCCTCAGAGAGATGTTAGTGCATTCACTAATAACGCACCACTGGCAAGTTTAAGATGGTGTGATTTCTATCATCCTTTGGAATATATGAAATACAGGTACTTTTCAACCATGTCTACATCATCAGAAATCAAAAGCTAGACATATTGCAACTGACGGTCACCATGTACACACAGACAGACCTTGAACTTGTATGTAGGCTTTTAGGAGCTGAACCTGAGATGGAAAAAAAACTGAGTCCCATATGTATGGTGGGACTTGGTTAGGGTCACGAAGACTAATACAATGACAAAGGCAAGATTTAGGATGGTCATCGTCCTATTATTCTCTGGTCACTAGTCCTGAGGAATCTGAATCCCATAACTGAGCAGCCTTCGTGCAGTTCGTAAGCATTTCCTCACATCCTTTCAAAGGCAATCGAAGAATCGTGAATCTGACACTTAATGTTTGCTTACTTTAATATAGAAAGAACCTGTGCATCCTAGCGAGTAATGCCTTCCCTTATTTTGCCTTGCCTTGCCTTCCCCGCCCTTTCCTGGCCTTCTGTGCCCCACCCTACCTTGAATGATTTATCCACTGCATCAGTGCATTTAAGTCATCAGAATGGACAGTATTGCTTTATATCTTCAAGCCAAAAAAGAAAAGTACTTTTTTAGGTTAACCCAATTTTTTGTATTCTCATTGTGAGACAACAAGAGGTCACTGTAAATCATTTTGGCCTGAGTAACTCATTAAGCCATTTCATCTTCAATATTGCATTGTACTGTAGTTAGCAATATTAGCTCTTTAGTATAAGGTATGTTAAATTAGAGATAAGTATTTTATTATTACAAGCTGCAGAATTTCATATTAGATAAACCTCTATAAAATGATACAGTAACATGAGAGGTTCTGTTTTTTGTTCTGAAGGCAAAGGATGTGTGGTGTACAGAAACATCTTTGGTGATGAGATGAAATGCATCAATCCTGTTGTCCTCATATAACTCACTATAGCAATTATTTAAGTGATTCAGAAGAGTATCTTCCTTTTTCATATGTAGCGATTTGTGTGATGAAAGGGCATTGGAGTAATAAAAAGTGTATATTTCACTGGTGGTTATGAAACACTGTGTGCCTGAAATAAGTAGAGTGAGTAATGCCAAATGGCATTTGCAAACTCAAACAAACTGAGTCACATATCTTGTAGAAAACAGTCCAACATACATGCCAACAAACCAATCTAGGGCAAAGGACTAGTGAGAACCAATGCAGTTTGATTACTGTCCAGCAGGACTCAAACTTGAAAGAAACTTCAAAGAAAATTACCTGAGAATGTATTTTTAAAATATATAATGTTATTTTCCCTCTTTAATAACAAATTACAGATTTTTAATTGAAAACATTATTGAAGTTATTTTTTTTAAAAAAACCCCACCATTTGTTCAACTCCTTCAGTATTTTTAAAGGAATTTTAATTTGATTTGTTCATTTACACCGCTCTAAGTGAACCAAATGTATTTACTTGTTTACTTTTCAAACAGAACCACAGAGAAAAATGTCTTAAGCACTTGTATAAGGAACACTGGCACATTCTACCCGGGAGAACATAAAATGAACTGTTCAAAATTGCTATACAAGGAGATTGGAAAGTAACAAAAGTATGGAAAACATTGTTCCTTTTAACAAATTATCTAAGGAAAATCTTGTAAAATTAAATATGCAAAGTGAAAAATACTCTCCCAAGTGAAGAGCAGGAATTTATTGACAGATATGTTAAACCAGTAATGAAGTAATATACTAGAAAAGGGACGAAAAGTTAAGAACTTCATCCCTGAAGACAAATAAATGACCTAACAGATACAAACCATCACCACATAGAATGTAAATACTGCAATAAAGTTAAATATCTTGTCAGCAATTGGGTAGTAAAGCTATACTTTCTAGTTTAGCTGTGTCTCTTTGGAAGATTTGGTTTAAAAAAGAGACAAAATCACAAATTGGCACTATGCAGATTAGGAAGAATCAAACAAGGAAGTATAAGTAGGAATTTCAGAAGGTCCCAGTTCCACATGGGGACTTGCAGACGGTCCCTGCTATGGTACGGGGGCTTTGACAGCCTGAAGGAGCCCTTGCTCCCTTTTATTTGCAATGATCTGTTTTGAGCTGGACTAGTTCATTGGTGTGTAAAGAAGTTCCAGATACAATGTACTGGTACAATTTGGGGTGGTGTGCTATGTTTTTGCATAAAGCATGATGTTTTATGCTGATGAACGGTTGTATCTTGCTGTGGCCGCAGCGCTGGTCAGTGTCACGGCTCCTAACTCCTGGTGGCCTTGCCTTCAAAACAAAAATCCCTCAATGCTGTGTTACATGCTGAGGTTACTGTGAATCCAGAGCCACTCAGAGCTGCCCAGTAAGAAATGCTGAGATGTGGAATCTCTCCTAGCTCCTAATCCTTTTCGGGGGATGAAGTATGTCCCAGGTCTTAGTTTCACAGCCTGCTTGGACATTCTGCTAAAAATAGGTGTCTACAACTAAAGTTGCTTTTTTTTTTTTCTTTTTTTCCCCCCTTCTTTTTTAAATGGGAAGGTGGGAAGGCTTCCTTTTGGTTGGTAGCTCCAGGATCAGAGCTCTCACCTGGGAACTGGAGAGACTTGGTGGTACTGCCTTCTCTGCCTGAAGGCACTCCCTAGTAGACCAGTCTGACCACAAAAATACTGACTGTCTAGAACTAAAAAAAAATCCCTCTCATCCCTTCCTGTTGAACTTTGTATTGCGTATTTAAAGATCTTTCAGCCTGAAAAAAGCAGCATGAAGAGCAGCAGGACTCTGCAGCCCAACAGAGCAGTCATTCACTGTGGAGAGGGAAGACGAGTACTCCAGGCACCAGCAGCTCCCTCTCCCTGGCTTCCCCCAGGGCAGCAGCACCAACCACGTTGAGTGGAAGCAGCTGGCCCAGTCCTTCATGGGTGTCCTGACGAACAGGCGTGCTACAAATACACAGAACAGATTGAACCCTTCGGGCAGTGTAAACTACTGTTCATCTAGGTTTAGGATCCAGATGGGGCTCAGCTCAAGATAGGTGTTCAGCTGGTCAGTGCTGTCAAAATCAGATGTTTTTAAAACCTTGAGGCTTAAGAGCTTTTAATCACTAATAGCCACCTTTACAGGTTTGTTTGTTTTTTTTTTTTTTTTTTTGAAACTACCAAGGTTCAGGATTCCTGGTTCCTGAGGTCCATTTTAGTAACTAAACCTTCTTATGGAGATGGGCCTCAGTGACAAAAGGGTTATTTTGATTCAGGCTCCAAATTCATCTTGCTTCTCCTGCGACTGTTCCTGAAGGACATCTGCAACTCAGAGGCAAACATCTAGAATAACCTAGTCCCACCTTTCTGGAGAACCTAAAGGAATTCAGATGATCGGGCTTCTTTATTTACAAAGCTTTCTCATTCATAGACACATCTTCTTACTATTGAATTTCTTGGTTTGCGGTATATCTATAGTATTCAGCTTCAGTGCTATTAGTGTCTTATTTATTTTACATATTCATATATCCACATATTACCACCTAATGAACTTTAGAACAGGTCCAACTATAAAAGATGTATTCAAGGAAGTTTTAACTCACTCCCAGCCATCAGGAAAGCAAATACAATTCAGTTCATGCCTATCAGTAAAAAGCAGCTTCGAGTCAGTGTTGTGCAAAACAAGCTACGCTTACCATCAGCAGCCCTTTATAAGCGTAGACAATCCCAAGCCAAATTGTCATGTGAGTGTTTTCACAGTGCTCCAAGATTGGTCGGATGGAGATATCTCTGCCCGCAGGGTCCGGCTGCAAAAATAAAAGGTGAAATATTTGGATTCAAGATTTCATTTGTATTCACACCTCAGAGGTACTTAAATCTATTCTCAGTAGATTGAGGATGTGTGGAATACAGAGTAGACAACCTTAAAGTAACTTGTGACGACCGCAGACCCATGAACCTGCAAAGGAATACAGTGAAAAGCAAAGATCTGAGGAAACAACTGCACGATAGCTACCACCAGGTGAGGTCACCTCTACTGCAAATGCAGAAAGAAAATGTTTGAAGTCATTCTGTCTTTAACAGTGTCAGTCACATTTGCGAGCTTTAGGACACCTGATTTTTCTACAAGGCAAACAGCTTGAATGCACAGGCATGAAAATAAATGCGCTTAAAGTCATCCCTCCTTTCACCTGCGGTTCTTGTGTCAGTGGCAAATGGCTGATAAACAACGTATGAAACACTGCTGCGTTTCAGGTGTTTTTTCATTGATAACCATGAGCTAAATCAAAGACCGTTTACTATGGAAACTCTATCAGTGGCTTAGAAGAGAGTATAAATCATCAAAAATCTGGAAAAAATGTCCTTTACAGCAGGTGAATGTCTATGCAAAATTTAATACTGCTGGAAGCTTTGTAGCTTTCCATTTATTTTGAAAAGGAGATTGTATAAAAGTGCAGAATCAAGCGGACTTGCAGACCACCAGGACTGTTTGTATGAGAGACAAGTTATAATTAAGACGCAGAGAAACCTGCAAGAAGAACCCCCAATCTCCCTTGCTTTTTTTTTTTTTTATAAACAGGGAAAAAAAACAGTTGACACAAAGAGCAAATTGGTACTAGCTACTATGCTGTCTACAATTAGAACATACATTAGGGTATGGTCCAACTGCTTTTTAATGGTGTATGCTGTATAAGAACACAAGGTGCCTCTTATATGTGATTCTAAGAGATCCTGTTTCAGTTAGATACTGCAGAATCCTGTTGGCTACTCTGAGCTGCATGTACCTACAGTCTGTTTCACCTTACAGAATACACCGAAATACTGAAAGCCATTTTTCCTTTCTACTTTGAAACACTGGATCTCAACTTCTGCTAAACTAAGATCAACCCAGACATACCTTTCTGTATCTGGTTGTCCCAGTGGGCTTTGCAATTTTCCTTTCTGATGAATAACACATGTAAATTGTCTCATGCAGAAATATAATGATTATTATATGAGATAAGGAAAAATCACATTTTCACCAACTGCAATGTGGAGTTGTATGTGGGAGGACTTTAGAGAGATCTGAATAATTTCCTAAAGCTTATTGTTGCTGCCCCTGAAGCTGGTATGAATTTTGCTATGGATTTCAGTGGTCACAGCACTAATCTGTAGCTCAGTTTCTTCCATCAGTCTTTTTGTATTGCCCCTGACCTCATACACTGTAAAAGATAATGTAACAAACAAGGAGGTAGACACGGGGGGACAAAAAAAACCCCAAGTAACCTTCTGCTATGCACTGCACAGTCAAAGGATTCACAACTTTCTTTGCAAATCCTGCGGCAGGCAAGACATTAACATTTAAAACCTTTTCTTAACCTGGACTTCTATAGAAACCCTGAACAGGAGAACAAAGATTTGTGAAAAAAGGTGTCCTAAAAGAAAACAAGATAAAAACCAAGAAGGCAATATTAACTCTTCCAGAGAGCTTATGACTCTGCCCTAACAGTTGCTGATGGCAAGCTAACAACCATTAGCTGAAGAATTGAAATGACTGCAAACTTTAAGTGGCATCACAACATTTAACACGCTACAAATGTTTGTCTGGGGATCAGTTAAACTACCTCATTCTCCCTCATCAATGACAAAAGTTCAATGCTAAAATTTAGGTGCACTAAAGGGAAAGTACCCTTTCATGTCAAAGTTACAACCTGCTATGTTCGACATCATTTTTGACTAGTATGAAGTTCACATGACAAATCATTCAAATATAGCTCTGAATGTGTAAGTGATGTGTGAACAGGACTGTACTACAAAGACATTTTCCTGAAATTCTAAACTACATTTGAGCCTGTTATAAAATTTTTTTTCCCATCTTTGAGTTACAGTATGCCAATAGTTGCATCCCTCATGGTCTGGAATGATGGAAATTACATAAAATTTCAGCTTGTGGTCATCAGAATGTCTTTTTTTTTTTTTTTTTTTAATTCATGCTGCAGAGTCAGCACAGGACTGTCTCTTAATTTCCCCAGTTCTACGTCCTTTCTGCCATGCATTCCCTCGATTTCAGTTTCGTACTTTTGTGAAACAAAAAAGTTCATAAATAATGTAGACTTCCACTTGGTGCAATGGTTGATGTCATGTGGTTTGTTTCCCTTGTCCCTGGACTGAAACCTCCACTCACACTTAGACTGAAGCATTCCACCACTTTTAAGCAACTATGAACAATTGGAATTATTCCTTATTTCGAAGAATATTACTAAAATGCAAACTCCTATTTGGTCAGTGGCAGATTATCTTTCTGTTTTCACTATGTGGTTATTCTCTAACGCAAATTTGCTTCAAAATTGGAAAGCATATGTCCATTCATTACTCAAAACTGAGAGACCCGGGCAGAAAAACAATGAAATGGAAAACATACTTGTTTTCAAATCCTATTAGAGAGAAAGAAGTCGCATCATTTCCTTAGTAGGAAGATTGCCAGAATTTATAAGGCAATGATAGTTTTAAAAATATGTCAATTAAATAAAACAGTGTCTTAATATTTTCTATGATGTGAGATAAGAAATTCTTGTGAACTGCTCTTGGGGGAGCAGGAAAAGAGAGAATACTGATTGCAGCACCAGCAAAAGTGTACAGGGGACATCGCTTCTTTCAAAGCACTTTCCAGATCTGCAAGGTGGTAGTATTTTCAACAAAATTTTGCTGAATACTTGTGCATGTGGAGTGAAGTGTTGGCAGGTAGCAGTAATTTTACAGTGAACTGATTTTGCTGATTACTTATCGCTACTGCAAAATGACATTCCTGTTTTACTGCTTTTAATTTGCTATTCTGTTTCATCACTGATTTTGCATGAATTAACTAATCATAGCAAAAAGCTGGGTTAAAAAAACATGATATTTTCTGATGTCAAAAGAATTTTTTAAAACTCTACAATTACAGCTGAATGGAGCACTTCACTGACCTCTCTAATCATCCACCATTTGTGCACTTTGTTACTGCTTTAGAGAGGATGACAACATAAATGCTACCAGTGATTATATATGTACTGGAAATTTGCCCTTTCCTTTTATAGAAAACAATCCAAATGCCCTTCAGATGTCATTCTCAAAAGCCTGAAGAACTCCTATCTTGTGATTAGGCTGAAGCTTTCCTACCTCTTATGAAACCTAATAAGGTTTCTGACATTGACATCAATTTCTGGAGTGTTTTCAGCAGTTGAACATAAACAGTTTAATCTGTTCACTTCATACAAGAGTTGTGTATCATCACCAGTAAAATGCTTGTTTTACATGAGATCTGCTAGGTCTAGAAAACAACCCAAACCAGTAAACCTACAGAATGTTTATATCCCCTCTCTGCGCATGTCCAAATTATTATTGGGCACTTCTGTAGTTTTGTTGCCTTTTCATTTTCCTTGCTCTTCAGGCTGCTGGTGGGCTGGCAGATCCCCGTCATAACAGGTGAGCGATGGCTTAGGTGGGTACTGCCAGAAGGAGGAGTGAAGCTTAAAACCACCTGGAACCAGCAGGGAAATTTGCAGGAGAGACCAGGGCAGGAGCAATGACAGAGACTGCCGAGTGCCTCCTGCCTTCCATACACCTCCTCAAAATAACTGAGCAGCAATGAGCCTCTCGTTTCCTTCACATGTCTATGGATTGCAATACAAAACTACAGGCTCGGTTTAAGCTGCTTTCCAGAGTGGCCCATGTTAGGGAAGCAAAAAGACAGTGCTTCAAGTGCAAGTGCCGTTTTTGTGGAACAATTATCTCAGTTCCTTTAAGATCCAGCTCTACTTGACTAAACAAATGTATGCAGTGTAATGAACAGCTTTCCTTATCTCAGGCCAAGGTGTGGGAACATAGGGCAAACCACCCTGGGGCACCTGTGCCTTCTGAGCATGATGTTATTTGATCCATATAAAGACAGCCCATGTCTCCTTTTTTCATATATAACTATGATTTCCTAGTGGCTATTATACTAGTCAAAATCCCTTTGGAAAAGACCCTGCACAGTGGGAAGATATTTGTATGACGATTAATGTATCATTGACTTATTCTGTGTCTTTATTGCCATTCCCTCTCTATAGCTCCACATAGGTCTTAAAAGCAGGAAGGGTCTATGTTCCACGAGGCATTTCATCCAGCAAATGTCAGTGAAGAACAGAGTGGGCCACCGCACAGTATCCAAAAGTCCTTGACCTTCCTAGGGTACTTCTACATGGTCACCTCTTCAGGTCCCTTTGCCGGTATAGTATAGCAGATGATCCTTATTTAGAGAGTTGTGGTGCTGCTGTGTAACGCAGGTCACGGGTGGACAATCTCAGCAAGATGTCTAAGAAACTTTGCAGCAGATTTCCAGTGCGAAATCTTGCCATTTCTGCAGCTGCAGTTTCATCAGTGAGAAAATCAGAACATTAGGCCTCAGTCTTTTCCAAAGATGGATATGAAACATAAGGTAAATAGTTGCAGCTTCTGTTTACTAGGTTTAAAATAAACTGTGCGGCTCCCATAATGCAGGAAAATACAGGATCATACTCTTCTGTCACACTGTTAAAATGGTCTTCGTATACCATCCCACTCTCTGTTTTATCTTCCATTTAAATGGCTTCCATCTAACTGGCATAATGACTGTATACTATCGCTAGTCTACAGCATGAATTAGACATCTCCGGCATTTTTAATTTGGCACATTTAACAAACATATGGAGCCCAAATGTGATTCCTTATCTGAAAATCAGACTTTGCTAAATTAGAAGATTATCCTTACTTCTTTTTAAATTCACTTTTTTTTTCCCCAAGGATAATTATAGTTAGTTTATACTATAAATTCTGTAAGAAATTCAATTTACTTGCATGTTGTAACAGGCCCTCCTCTGTGCTAAACTGCATATCCGTATGGAAAGGTGTTCCACAAAAGGATTTAAACAATTTTTGCACGCAGTGTATTGTAGCCAGGCTCTCAGTTGCTGATGAAAAGAAAGAGAGAAGGATCAGAGGCTGTCTACTTTTCAATTACTTAATGATTTGAGGGTATTTTTAGAGAAAATCAACGGTGATATGAAAAAGAGATTTGCCAGGAAATGGATCCATTTTGTTTCATATATTTTTTACTTTGTGTAGTCATATCTTCCATGAATGCAAAATAGCAAATGCAATACTAAGCTGGGCTAGCTCACTTGGAAGGTCTTCCAATTAAAAATTTGGTAGGCAATGCAGAATAAAAGCTTGTTTGTCTTTGTTGATATCTAAGCTTGGGTTCAGATACATTACGAATCACATTGTATGTTGTATAGTAGCTCAGCCGAGTGCAAAGCTGTTACTGGATTCTTGCAGTCCAGTGACCAATTTGATTTCTCTTCAAGATTAATTGAGAAGTTCAGTCATTTATGTAATACTCTAATGATCCAGGACAGTGATTGATTTAAAGACTTTTTCTTCATATAGTTTTCTTTGATTCAGAGTCATGGGACAATTTGATCATGGAACAGAAAATCAGCTTTTAATAGGTGAGCACAGTACTATTTCATATAGTAAGGGCTGTTTTCCAGTATGGGAATGCAGGGTTCTGTTAATAAAAGCAGGCTAACTAAATAACTGTCCTCACACCTGGCCACTGCAGGACTCCTGCAAGAAAAATGAGAAATGTAAATCTTCTGACCTCAGGAGAAAGTAAGGACAAGGTTCTGAGCAATCACAATGTCCATTGCATCCAGTGTGCATACTTGATGCTCTCTCATGCAGGCCCCAAGGAGAAATTGATTTTAGACTTGAATTTGGATTTGTTTTTTCAAAATTTTTAAATAATGTTATTTATATTTGTAAAAACATTTACAGTTGATGACTATGAATACACAACTGCAGCAAGATAGCATGCTTTATCAGTTCCCATCTGAATAGAAAAACTTCTCACAAGGATCAAAAGTTGAGGAATGTTAATCTTTTTGATTTTTTTTTCCATAATCTGAGGTGAAGACAAAATTTTATTTCTTTAAATAGTTACAACTGCTTCAGCCCCTAATCTGTGGATTTACTTACTTTGTACCGGAACAATGCATTAATGCTCATGGCACGACCGGAAAGGGAGCCATTACCTCATTTCTATAGATGATGATGAGGAGTCATATGAAGGTTAAGCTAATTGCCTAGGAAATCTGAGAGGAATTGAGCCTATTGTGCTTTACTTCAAGTTAGAAAAAACATCTTTCTTTCTGATAACTATGATCAATATAAAAATTCTCACTCCAGTTTTTATTGCTCCAGAGATAGAAGCACTTTTCTACAGTAAATTTCTATTTAGAAATTAGAATTAGGAATTTCTAAAATTCTAATTCTAATTCTATTTCTAATTTTTAATTAGAAATTTACTGGAAAAAATGTTGAAGAAAATTTCTCTATTTGAATCTTTTTTAATTTGGAAAAGGATCAATTTCAATAAATTTAATGACTTGAAATTACATTTAAAATCAGTTTTGCAGTTTTTTATGATGTCCCCCGGCAAAGTTATTTAAAATGAAAATGTGTGATTTTTAAATTGTGACTAACTTTTAAAACAGTATTTATTTATATTAATTATACAGGTTAAAAATAAATTACTGGCATTTGAAATTGATGCAAAACAAAAAAAAAAAATTGGCTCTGTGTTTTGTGAAAGTTTTAGAAACCTTAAGTTTATCTTAGTTTGTAACAGAGAAGATTCCAGCCACTTCAAATATGTTAATGAATGAGGCTAAGAATTGCTCTTGAAGTTTCCCACGGTTCCACAGTGGTGATGAGTACTGCAGCAATGCAGTATAGCAGTATGATTTTAAACTATAACCCCACTGCTTAGGCTCAGGTGGGAACTGTGTGGGACAGAAGCCAGCCTTGGGGCCAGTATGCCCCTTCTTCCCAAACCCACAACAGGAGCGGCCCGGTGGAGTCCTCCAGAGGAGGATTTGCACAGAGCTGTGGTATGAAGTGTTTCAGGATGCAAGGTTTCTCACGTAGATCTGAATACACACCTCCTGCCCCTGTGATGTGAAGTAAAGGATATCTTTAGGTTATCCAGTGTGATTGCAGGGTATTTTCTGCTTCATTCATTTTCTTGTCATACTGAAATTCAGCTCCCCACCCCACCTCAGTCAATGGACTGGACTTAAGCATTACCTAGTTTCACAAAAATTTCAAAAATTAAACTCTTCCAACAGTTCAGAAGAAATCCTGTTTACATTGTAACTCCTAAAAAATCTTCATTCCAAGTGGTATTTTAGCATAGCATACACATGGGACAGTAACTCTGTAATGGTTGGCTAGCTAGAAATCATCACACAATGAAATGACATTTGCTGGAATATCAACATGTATATCCCTATTTTTTATCTGGTCACTTTTTTTTCAATTTGTTTTTCTAAAACATAAAAAAGATGTACCATATAAGCCAAGGAAAAAAATGTTAACACATTTTGGGGCTTCAAGGATACTAATGTAGTTATTTTACATCGCTCAGCTTGCTACAAATACAGAATTCAGGTCTAACTTTACAAGTGGATGGGAGCGAAGAAAGAAAGAAAAAGAAAGAAAATGTTAGAGATAACCACTGTAATTCCTACTACCCTAAAACAATAAGGTCTAGTAATACAGTCACAGTGATAGTCACACTGTAATATCTTTAAAACAAACCTACTTTCTAGCTCCCCATCTGTCTCTTGCACAAATAATTCCATAAACCAGTAAGCATACATACTGTAAGTTAGTGTGATTGAATGATAAAATGCCAGAAGAGCTATTTATAAGCTCTTGTATTGTGAATGTGTCTGTACATTTACTTGTAAAGAAAATCTCTCAGCAGCATTATTTATAACATCACTTTACCTAATGATTTTTATTTTGCTGTTGTGGTGTTTCATTTTTATTTAAATGAAACTGTTTTTTGAAAGCCAAAGGTTCCCAGAGATTTCTTGGTATTTTTATTACTATCATCCCCTAATCCAAGCAGTTTCATTTATTTGCATTAACACAAAATACAAAATAATAGATTAGACTGAGTAAAGAAACCCCTGTGATCCCTGCAAACGAATGCAGACTAGCAATGAAAGGGAAAAGGCAAAATTTTCTTGTATCATGGAGTGTTTCAAACAACTGTGACTAAGTCTTCCCACTCTGCATTCGGCGATCTCTTCAGTAGAAATTTTACATCATATTATTTCCTCAGAGAATGTTGCCCCAATTACATATCTAGGGACCGGATAATGAAACGTTTCTGCATATGTGCATGGAGGCAGCGGGACAAGTGTTACAAAGACTTAAGAAGGCATTCTCAGTAGTAGAACATGTGTTTTTCTTTGAAGGGAGGGCAAAAGGCCAAGATACATAACAAAAGCAGGTTAGAGGAATGAAGACCTTTGTTACTACCCAGACCCTCCTGTGCTGCACAGATTCTCCCAGAAATGTGCACTTCTTGGTATCAGCTTCGCAAACCAAGGAAGAACGTTTCCCCCTCCTTTCCTGTGAAGCTGCCCAGAACTGTGGCTGACAAACTGGACTTGCAGTTTCTTCTAGTTTTTTTTTCATTTCCTAACTAGATTTCCTGCTACGCTGGAGGTCACTCTTCTTGGTGGCTGGAGCAATTCAATACCTCCTTGCTCACGGTACTTGAAGCAGACAGCGTTAATGTGGAAGTATGGCAAATGCATAAAGGAGAACAGTAGAGCAAAAATGCGGAGGGCAGCCATAGACAAACTGTTAGGGTAGCCCCAGCTGGAATCAAGGCAGAGGTTCTTTTTGCAGATAATTTTCTAGCAGGTAGGCTTTGAGTTGTAAGCAAGGATATGACTTATCGTTCTTTCTGTGGCACGTAGAGAAACAGGATTTAGCACTTTTCCTGTAAATAAGCTAGATTTGCACTCAACAGCTAACAGAATCTATCATCGGTTGCTCCTTCCAACAAGAAAAACTCTCAGGTCCTCAATTGTGCCCAGCTATTTGGGCCAAGGAGGGCAACAATTTCACCTCTATAATTGTCTTATTTTTTTCTGTTTAGTGCTATAATTTCTTTGATATACGGATTCTGACAATATTTATTACTATGCCTGTTTGCATTGCAGTGACAACATCAACAAATGGACACTGTCTTCATGCAGAAAGTGAAAAATCCATTCTCTAAGACGATTTAAAAACATACATATGAGGTGTGGGAGAAGAGAGAAGCATAAAGTAGGGTTGTATGACGTTTTCAGAGGCAAATATCAGTGGAGACCACTGCCCCCCTATGCAGGCACTGACAAATAAATAGTTTCTGGGCTGTGGCAAATAAAAAGGATTACTTCTCAACATGAAGGACATTTTAATTTCCTCATCTATTCTTTTATACTCTCCAAAATGGTTAGATGATGGTCCATCAACCCACTACTGGAGGATTTTGTTGCTATTTTTATGACTGCACTAAGACATAATTCAGAAACTGTTGTATTAAGTGGAGGTCTTTCCTTTGTTTTCAAAAATTTTGAGCAAATCTTTAATTTGTAGATGCAAAGACTAGCTTAATAAGTGTATTCTCATAATTACATCACAACAGTTATAGCAGAAGCACCTACATCTGCTCCAAAATCTTTCTAGAATTAGGTGATTCAACTTCCCCATCACAAAAGTTGCTCTGTCGAAAATCAACTCCTAATTTCTTGTTGACAGTCAAATGTAAGGTGCATCTTAATCTCTGGAAGTACATGAAAACCTTTGTCTCTCATAAGAATTTTGAAGATTTCAATTTTTCTCTCCCACCTTGCAACATTAGTAATGTCTCAGATATAAGCATTTTTACACACCATCATCCAAAAACTGAATGGATGAATAAATAAATAAAGATCAGGTCAACAGAAATATTTTTACTACTTCAAAAGATTTAATTTGGTTTTGACCTTTTAAAACTGTTAACCTTATTTGATATAACCTAACTCCATTTTGAAAAGAAAGGTCATTTTGAATTAAAAAAGAGATTTTCTTTAGTTAACAAAGGTCAACAAAAACATTTAGCACTTTTCTACCAAAATAATTCTACATGGGGAAACTCACTGAGACCGCCTTTTCCTTACAAGTATATAAATCTTATGACTACTCAATGTTTTTTGAGAACAATATCTCAACACCTAAATTAAGGAATATCATCACCAATAAGATTGTAAATCCATGGTCTTGACAGATTGCTTCTGAAAATTCACACTTGATAGCATAACTGATCCTATATTAGAGCAGAATGACACCAATGAATGAAGCACACATCTTTACAACTTTTACTGGCATAATTATTCCAGCAAAGCCTACAGACCGGACGTGAGTACAGGTGACTAAAGGTACACAAAGTATGCCTCCATCTTCAGTAGAGTCCTGCTTCAGCTGTGAAAGATGTAGCCCTCAGCAAACTAAAATTACTCTTGGAATCTTAAATCAACGCCTTTACTGCCTTAAAGAAGGAATCTGAAATGAGGCTTAGGATTCCATAGTTATATTGGCATTACAGCTCAATGAGACCATTTTGATAATTGTCTCATCTTCAGCAAAACACAGGACGTAGATTTCCCTTGCATTAACTCCAGTTTGAAATAAAGCATCTCTTTTAGAAAAAACATTCAGTGACGATGAACCTATATAACTCTTGCTGAGTCAATTCTGTTGACTGCAAAACAATTGGCCCTCATTTTGGTTCTCATTTCTAAAATGAATTTAGTGTCAGGTTCCTTTAGTTCTTACTATGTTTTCTCTAATGAATTGAAAGGTTATGTAACAAAATTTTGTTCCTATGTTGGTATCCACAAATTTTGGCCCAGTAAACTCTTAATGTAGTCCTTGATAAGCTAAATATTGAGCTCCTAGTGTTTTTCACTATGGACATGTTTTATCTTTCTTTAACAAGTCTTATTGCTCTTCTTTGGACCAGTGGACTAGCATGTTTCCTGAATTCTGAAGAGTGGAACAGAGCACAGTATGCTGGTCATGGTTGCCCTGGAGCCATATCCAGGATTAATACCACCACAACACCCAAGGTCAAGTTAGACCAAAGTGTATATACGAAACCACAAATGCCATAAACCCTCTCAATTTCTCTTTTCTCTATTCTAAATGAATAGAGAGATGTTAAGATAGATTAAAAGCTACAGAAAATAGATAATCTTGAAATCCTATTCACCAAGTATTTCTCCTGATTTCATAGGGATAGTTGACACGAGTAAGAACCAATAATAGTTGCACTGAGCTACCTTGAAAGTTACATGCCCCCAAAACCCCAAAACACAAAAAGAATAGCAGTTACGAAGACTTTTTACTTTTTCCATTACGTCTTTCTTCTACAAATAGCTATTTCTGTGTTGCCACTTCTATTGACGTTATTCAGAGCAAAGCAGGTAGTCATGGGAATTTTTTGTTTCTCTCAGTTCAGTAAAACTTTTATGCAACATTTTTCTTAAATAATTTATCTTCTTTCAGCATCTGTCAGACCAGATTTCATTTAACACAAGTCTACCGCACACTTTAAATGTTGCAGGTCCTTTGCTCTGGTATACAACAGAAGAATTTTCAGTTGATAAGAAAGCAAGCCAACGTAAAACAAAACCTAGCAACCATAAAATCCATTTTATATTTCCACAGAATTGTTTTTTACATTGTTGAGCTCCATATCATATAGTTGATTTTTTTGGCTTTTGAAGCATATGTTTGATATATATGTAGTACAAGCAGATAACTCTGAACCTACTCTACCTTGCAATTCCTGCATCTTCTTGACAAAAGTAGCACATTTTCTTATTTATAAGATTATGTTTCAGTGAATTCTTGTATTAAAAGATCTGGATGAGACAAAATGCTTATTTTCAACCAAAAATATTCTAGGAAGCATTGATCTGTAACCATTCTCTGATGTATTTTCCTATTTTTTTCTATAACTAAACATACAATGTATATCTACAGCTGTACATTTTTTCTTGTCATGTGAACTTTAAGTTGCCTTGGTAGATACGGATGATCTTACCTACAAGCATCTTCCCGGTACAGACGTGTCAGGTGTCAGTATAAAATGATTGTTTCAGGATCCAGTATTGGCAGCAAAGCTTGTAATCTTCACTGGCCTTGAAGAATTCACTGAGGTGGCTATTTCTGAAGTAAAGTGCTTCCACTGTCCTCTGAATCTATCCATCCTTTTTTTAATAGGGTGTACTTAGGGATTTTATCATTCCTCCCGTTATTTTTTTAGGAATGCCTATTCCATAGTTTTATTTTAGCAGGTGAGCATGTATAATTCTTCTAGAGCACCTCTAGAGCTGACATGAAAGCCCTCAAAAACTCTTTCTCAGCACAGCCCCCGACAGCTTACTTTTACACCCAAGTTTTCTTTTTTGAGACCAAAGCATTAAAAAGAAAAAGTAAGTGGATCGGTGCCTTTGTTCTTCCATACCATTTTTCACCGCTCCCTGAAAGACAGGCAGAGGATGAGACAAGCACAGGCAGACAGGCAATATCAGCACGAGGGCAGGAAAAGCAGCACATTTCTGAATGGTGATGGTTGGTGTCAGCTAGGTTTGTCTGACTTGGCATTCACCTCCTTTGCAGTATCCACCTACAGCCACTAGCCTGTCACAAATTTCAGGACAAACCTCTTCTGTTTGAGCTACCTGAGCAATTATTACGCTGTCACCATATCCCCTTTAAGGTACCAGCGTGACAAGACTTTAGGAGAGGCAGGAGTTGCGACCTTCTGGCACTTTGCACTGGACTGCGTGCTGCAGTGTTAGAGGACTTCCTTGGAGCAGGACCAGACTAAATAGCTGGGTAAGATTAAGCAGCAGCGGTATGGCCTCAGGAAATCTCAATTTTGCTGATGTGCTTTGAGAAGCTGAGGAAAATGCAGAGTGTTCTCCCACAGAGCTCTTCGCTGGTCTTCCCCAAAGTAAACCGACACTGAGGATCTCTGGAGCAGCTATGGCAAGACCCAAATGATCCAGCTTGGCGAGGTTAGACATCTTAGCTCCTCTGCTGGAAGAAGCTTTCCTTACCAATGAGAAACTGAAGCTGAAGGTTGCGTTCACAACTCATCTGAGGCTTGAAAAAGAGTCAGTGGTGATGACTCTTGATCACTTGATTCTCTATACAGCAGAGCAGACATTTGGTAAATTGATCAGAAGATTAAATAAGAGCCTCAGAAACACATCAAGGATAGAAATGAACCTTGGGAGATATGCTGAGATCTGATGGAACAAGGAAAATATTGAAACCTTAGGAAGACTGAAACATCAGACCATTTTGGTTCAAGAAGACTATGGGGAAGATGTGAAATGGTGGTGAAAATATTCCCTTTTGCCTGCCAAACTAAGCAGAAATGGAGGAGGGGGTTAAAGCTGAAAGTGGCGAGGTTCACATGCTCCCCCTAAAAAGCAACTCCTTCTGCCACTGTCTGCGACAACTAGTGGGATATGACCTGACTCAGCATCAATCCCATACACAGTCCCTCAGTTACCATATATAAATAAAAAATAGAAAATAGTTCTTTCTGTAACCTGTTCAATATTTTTCTGTCTAAAAAGCAGGATTTTATTCTAACTGTAGTAACAAATTAATTTTACCTTTTGATGAACTTTTATAAAAGTGAGTTTTCTTTTTGAAATGTGTTTGTGTAAGTAAATGTGTATTTCCATGGCAACAAGGCCTGATGTTCCCACAATCACCTTGACATTACTTTATGAATACACCAGGCATTCAATACAACAAATCAAACAATAGCAATTATTTGCTACAAATGCAAAAACCACTTTCTTAGAAGGTGGTTGAAGGCTACAAAATTCACCTCTATAGGAGTATTATTATTTTGAGGAAAAACCCCCAAATTCTTACCTTAAATTTCAGAATATTAGAGTTTTCATGTTTTTACCTGGACTTATACCAGATAAACTTTATAAGGTAAACTCTAACCTTTAACTTCAATCAGAGTTAAAAGTTACATGAACCCATTCCTTACAGACAGTTTGTGATAGCCTTCCTCAATTAAATAGTACTATATTCCACAAATAATTCTCACTGTAGTAGTTAGGGCAACATGTGGAGTTCAGTATAACCAAAACTTAATAAGGATATCTGAATCTAGCTCTTCAAAAATAGATAGTCCAAATTACCTAATTTGCATGTTAAATGGTACCTTAGTGCTGTATGAGCAAACTGTCACAATCTGGCCCTATGCATTTAAATTTTATGGAGGCATATTAACTTCTTATTGTTCTTTAAATATATTTTTCCCCCAAAGAAATAATGTCTGTGGTATCTCGATTACTATATCTGCTAATTATGACTAAATAAAAGGTTTTAATTTACAATGTAGTGTATTTAAATACACTGCTTTCAAGTATTGTACCAAATAAAATAGTCACAATATGCAATTTGGATTGAATCAAGCGACCATGAAGCTAAACATTGAAATATGCATTGTTCACATGTGAGTCAAATGAAACCTGAGGACCAGTGTCTCTTGTGACAAGCAATAACAGCTTCCTCCAATACTCTCTGATCTATATTAGCTGTGTAAATATGTTCTTTTTAATTAAAAAGTATATTCTCATAATGCAGATGTTATAGTTTAATATCTATTCCCAACATAATTTCACAAATATGACTCCTGATTCTCTCTTTAATAGGCTCTATGTTTGCCAAAATAGTCTCAAAAGAATCCAGTAACGTTTAACTCTATGGTTAAAACCATTTGCTTATGCCACAGGTTAAGAAGACACAGCATGTAGTTTACAGACTGAAATCAAATCCACCAGGT
>WAAD01012202.1:116150-141174 GCA_013389945.1 Fregata magnificens
TATACCTGAAATTCCCTGATCAAACACCTGCCTATATGGACATAATCGTATCTTTACTAGCATCTCTGAGAACAGGATGTGGGGTTATTTGCACGTGTGAATGGCTATCTTCAACCCTTAGCATTCCAGCATTATCTAAATGAAACAATAAAAATAGAAGTAATAGATACACGGATGAAGGACATGACTGAATACACTTTTTTCCCCGTCATCATGCCACTTATTAACAAATGAACACTCACATCTGTACAAAACAGTGTTTAAANAGTGGAGTCAGGATTACGCCTGTGATCTTTTGCATTTTTCAAGCTTGACGGGGTTCCCACAACTGCAGCTACTTAGAATCACCATCTGTATCACATCCTGGGCTAGGCATGCCTATTCAAACAAGTTCTGTGGTCAGAATACCCACCAGTGGATGGAGCACATTAGGCACACTTTTGGAGCACACCTTCTGATTTCGTTTCACTGAAAAGGACACCAGTTCTTGTCTTCATCTCTGAGAACCATTCCAGAAGTGCATTCCCAAGCTAAAACCCTGATGCAGACAGACACAAAGTTCCCTGGGGAGGAAAGCCACTTCATATCATAAGTCAAGACTTAGATTAAACTGAATAACTTGAATTATCAAATGTATATGTGTGCATGTGCGCCTACAGTTTCACATGACTTTTCTCTGATACGGATTTTTCTTTTAAAGAGGAAATTGACATTTAAGAAGCTGCAAGTTGAAGACTCAGGGTTTCTCTTTTAATTTGCATTACAATGCTGAACTATAATTTAACAAGAAGATCAAAACAGAAAACCAAACTACCTTACAAAAGCTGTCTTTCAAGCATGTAGAGATTCAGAATGTTTCTGTAAATTGCGGTCTTCAGGCTGATTAGACATTCGCCACAACAGCATCACCACAGACAGAAACCTGGAGGGTTTTTTTAGCTATACCCTCACTCTAGATCTGTGTTTTTTAACTTATGTCAAATAGTGATAGCGTAGTATCTTGTATGGTAAGTCTGAGTTGTGAGGGTAGCTCCTATGTACCATAATACAAAATACTAGTCATTCTTAGTAGTTCCTTAGAGGTGTTGCATCCAGCCAGTCACCTGTGATACTGTAGCATGTACAGGTACGCCTGAGCATGTGCAACAAGTCCGGAACTTACCGAAGATGATCAGGAGAAAAGCCACAGTGTGCTATCTTCTCCTTAGTGCATAGAGCTTACACAGCCAACAGTTTGAGCACCCAGTAAAAAGCATGGCCCCCAAGGATTCCTTCTTACGGCCAAAAGAGTGTCTTGCGAGGGAACTGGCGCTCTCTGTAGTATAATGCAAACTGTATACTTTCAAATCCTCAGTCCCTGTCAAATCCCCAGTGCATGGAGAATGGGGGTAAGGGAGTGGAATTTAGCCCAGCGTGCTTTCCTGTCTTTTTCGCTTCATACCTACATCTTCTGAAGAACTTCTGTAGCTCGGCGGACAGACTGTTGGAAGGGCAACACGATATCAGGCTATTCATGTATTCCAACTTCAGGGAACCATGAGGTCAGAGGGCACCTCTCGAAGTCATCTTGTCCCCTCTGCTCCACACATACTGTGATCTCCTGTGGTGGTATGCAGGGCCTTTCTAGAAGTGACTCCATATTCAGCTTGTTTGGCCAAAGCTGGCCAAGCTGTAGTGATGCAAGTGAAGATAGGATAATTGGTGGCACAATTAGCTCAGGCCTGAGTTTCTGGCTTGTCCTGAAGTTTGCATAGAAATACTTTGGTCTTCAAGTGTGGGCTTTGGTCTGCACTCAAAATGAAGTCTAGATATGCCAGTGGAATATTCCATGCGCAGACCCGCAGAAAAAAATCCCATGTCTTATCTTCTGCTTAGTGTTCATGTATATGGCTTTTCCCCTAACATATGTCCCCAGTTCCCAAAGTGCTGGGTATATTGAAAATTTATGCATGCTTTACATTTAATTTAAGCATTTCCATGGCAACTGCTAGATTTTAGGATGTTTTACTTTTCTCCCAAGATACAGAACATATTCTTTTCAGAACAATTTCCCAGGTTGTGTTTAGCCACATTCATATGACTTTCTACAATTCAATTTTCAATGAAAATTACCATATCATCTACCAGAAGCAAGAGTTTTAACAAACAGATTGACTTTTATGACTTCTTCTGTCTCATTCTGTGTTTAAACAAGTAATTCTGCATGAAATGGAGCTAATGAAGCCTGACTGAGCAGAATCAGTGTTTTTCATTGATAGATGCAGGTGTTTAATAAGGTCCAAGTCCCAACCAACATGTTCTTCACTCTTGGTATAGATCAAAGCTGTGTCTCCTCCTCTCTTTCTCTCTCTTTCCCTCTCCCTTTGTGTCTTACACAGATGCTCTACTGTCAGGAGAGTCTAGAGGATGAACATGGTTACCAGAAGCCTGATATTCAACCAGTGTTCATAACGACATGCAGATAGGTAAAACAAACGTATGACTGTCCGTATGCTGAAGTCTGGAACAAAATTAAAGGGACTTGAGGTGATGTATGGTGCACCTAGCAGTAATGAATTGATGACCCATACTTCTGTATGGGTGACCTCTAACCACTTTTAAAAACATCAGAGAATCAAGTTGGAATAAAAAATATAATACAGGTAAAAGAGGAAACACACATACAAATAAAGGAAAACAGGGGAGGTACGGGAAAGAAGGAGATCTTCTTTGCAAATTTTCACTTCTTTCTCATCTGCATCTTGCCTTTCTAAATGTCACTTCTGAAAAGGATTCCACAACTGCAAGCTATTCTTCCTGTCCCTTTGCTGTCACAATAGCAAACTTCCATCATGTCTGATTCGTGTTCCGGGAGCATAGCTGGTATAGCATGCATCTTTTACACTGGTATACCTCCGTGAACAGCCCGCATAAAGCACAAATCTAATGGAGAGTAGGCAAATGAAGAATTTAAATTTGGCATCAGGTTACACACACGTTACCTTCATTTTGTGCAAGGAGTAATGCCTAAGCCAGGTGGTGAACAATCAGGCTTCCTGTCCTGTCAGGCAGCAACCTGATGCTTTACTTGCCTCATATGTCACACAAACCTGAGCTGCTATGTAAACAGCAATAAATAACAGAGAAGTGGGTGGTGGCACATTTGCATTTGCAACTTGCACATTTCTTTCAGTCCCATCACTTTCATCCTAGGAAGCAAGCGAGGCAGTAAAGATAGAGGTACTCTCAGGATCCTGGCAGGCTCCAGGATATAACCATCAAATAAATCAATTAATTTAACCCTAATGTAATTATCTGCTTTAGATGAAGGGGTGTTTTTAGCTCACTGAATTCACTTATAAGATCAAACAGTTATCCTAATAAGTTTATACTGTTCTAAAGATGATAGTATTCTCAGCGGCCCTGCTACAACTCCAGTGGCTTGAGTGGAGCTGTTATACACTTACATAAATGAGAGCAGCTTTCAGTAAGGCAGCAAGGATTTGATTTCCAATTAAAAAATAAGTCTTCAAAAATAAAGCCTACCATTACAATTACATTTAAACTGTTGTGGGACCTATAGTGAGCGTGTATCTGTAGCATTGACATTATGCTCAATTTATGGATAGAAATTTCAACAACAGATTCAAAATCAAAGCCGTTTCCTCTGGTTTCCATGCGCAATCTGTTGTAAATTGCAATGTCCTTGGGAGGAAGGACTATGGGTGAGGTTCACAGCAAGGACCTAGGATATTAAATGTTACAACCTAAAGATCTGCTGTTTTGTTTTGGTTTTTTTTGTAAAAATGAGGAGGAACAATGTCAGACAGGGATTCATAAAAACTGAACACTTGGTTAAAGAGATGTGATATTTTCAGCTCCTGATCATGCAAACAGAAAGGCCAAGGTACTTTTCTAAAAAATATGATAAAAGCCAGGAGGAAAATTTATAAATAGTGTATCCTATATTCCCACAGGTTATTAGAGTAAAGAGACTACCGCTGCTGTGATCTCTGTTTTGAGTCCTCTAATGCAGACAACGTGCTCCAAGGGTGCAAACAGAAGATCAGATGGAGGAGTGCTCAGTCTGTGAACCCTAGCAGAGGTGGAGGAGCCCAGCTGCTCAACAGCAAACGCGGCTTAGGCAGTTCTCCCCTAGAAATGGCACTTGGGCATTTGAAAAGCGTAAGAGCTAAGATTTCAGAAGCTTGCAAGGAGAAGTGGCAACTATAGTGAGGTTGTGAGAAGGTTATTTTGCACTTAGGTGCCTATGAGGCATCTAGGCAATTAAGAATTTAGATTAATTTGGGGTCCTGGCTCTGTATTCCCACATACCTCCTGCAGTGCTTCGGCTGTTGCTGGCCTTCCATGAACAATGCACCACCATGCAACAAATACTCCTGCCAACTCACAACCAATGTGTCTGCTGCCACCAGCTCCTTTTCTTCTGCTTCCTTTGCCTCTCTCGATCTTCTCCTGTCCAAAGGAGATCCCCTCCTTAGCTCTGAACATTTTCCAGGTAGCTAATTAATTTAATTCCTTGCATCCCTGGCATTTGTGGGCACATTCTCTGTTTACGGTTTCCTTCCTTTCTGGTGGTGGAGGTGAGAATGAAACAGCCAGGTTGCTACAAGGCTGAGAAAACCTTGGAAGTGCTTGGGAGGCAGCCACATTGCCCATAGAGTCTGGGGCGGCTCAGCCCGTGGGAGGCTGAGCAACAGGCAATCCTTTACTTGTGGGGTGTGGGAAAGGAATATAGATATCTGAGATAGGGCTGTAACAGCAAGACTACAGAAGCCTGGTAATAATTGCCCACTGCATCCAGAGCTCTGCTAGCCAAACAGAAGCTATCATGTTTGACTTCAAAACTACATGTGCTCAGCTCATCTGAAACACAAAGTTGGCAGGTTATAATGATGGCCTCCAGAAATAAAAAGTCTATTGAACGTATAATACCAAAGGAGATAAATGGCAACTGAAGCTAATAAACTGTTAATAATGTATTATTTCGGCTATCCACACATAAACTGGGCAAAAGTTACGTTGGGGCAAAGTTTAGAGAAGAAATTTCTTTACAAATTAAATGACCGCCTCAAGCAAGACCTAGTTCTGAGTACTGAGAAGGCGGCATGAATCTCAACCAAAAAAAATGACTTCAGCTAAAATGAATTTGAACATTATTATTCTGAAACTATAAAGCCTACACAGATTAACAGTAAAATAACCAAAGGTAATAATTGATTTAATTATTTCAGTTCATGTTTATTTGCATCTCAGTTCTCAGTCCTAAAGCTAAAAGCAGAAGTTCGTTTTAGCACTAACTAGAGTTGAACCTTAAATAATAATTAAAAGCAATTTCCTTGGAGGAGAATAGATAAGGATACAATGCAAATCCTATTTATATCTATCATGAAAATTCAAACCCATCTCAAACACAGCCATTAGAACATGAAGAGCAAATGGGTATATAGACACAGGAATAAATAGCAGGCGATTCTTTTAAATGTGTTAGATGGAGGACACTTTATGAGGCTATTCTCACCAGGACCAAAGACAACAAAACAGAACAATTAAGGCAGAGGGAACTGTCACAAAGATGCTCAAGGCTGTACTTACAAAAGGGACAGGAGTGCTGGGTTTCAAGGATGCATGTCCATCATTTTGTTACCACTAGTGCCTGTGGGGTAGGCCATCTCTGTAGGCACCTGATCCCTGTGACATCTCAGTTTCCTCTGCAAACATTTCTAGTAGGCACCTCCGTTTCTGCAGCTGGGTGCATGCATGGCACCTCAGGACATTTGTTTACCTGTAGCCTGTCTTATGATGAGCCTTACCACAAAATATTTCCCAACTGGCTGACTTGTGGGGCCTGATTTGGTAAAGCTGCTTAGGTGGTACCTATCCCTGTGTAAAACACAGCTTGTGGGAAGGAAGGGGAGGCATCCTTTTCCTCTTCCTTCCCACATCCTAACTGTCTATCATCAGGATGGAGGAGGGATGGGCTCCAAACTCTCTTCCACCTCATCGAACTTGAACCAGTATCTTCCACTTGAGTACTCTAACCTGCTGGAGCACCGTAGTGTTTAAAACCTCGTACCCAAAGCGGGAAGAGAGACCATGAGAGAAAAAGCCAACTCCTCATGTACCCTACACCTTGCTGTACAGCTGTCAACTGGAGAATAGGAGATGCAGAAAAAAAGCACTTCAAAACCTAATTTTGGGGTCAGGAATTCAATTAACTGGTGCAAGTACTTCAAAATGGACCCGGTTCTCTGCGTGGCTGAGCAGTGGTGAAGGAAACGGGAGGAAGGCAGGCAGCTAGCCAACAGCAGGGTATGCAGATTAGGAAGGAGGTTGAGAAATTTTGAGATGGTGTACTGGAATACGGAAATCACTGGCCATTGAGTGTCTCTAATCCTCTTCTATTTTTGGTCTAACATTTCATTATGTGTGGCACAGTAATCAATCCTGCCAGCTGTTTTGCTGGCTTTAAAAATGAGAAAAACAAGTACAAAATGTGGTAAAAGTCAAGGTAAATTAAACATTTCTTGATAAATCACTGTATGACTCAAATAACCAAGAAGGTAATAAAATAAAGAGGCAGCATGGTCATCAACACTCTAAACTACCATCAACAGATCTCTTCATATTTTTAAAATAAAATTATCTCCAGTGCCTGCTTGTGCACAGTAAACAAATAATTTCTTCTAAATGGGAGTAATGCTGTCATACATTCATATGCTAGTCACTTTTTGAAAGGATGGTGACAGCAAGATGCATGTGTACTATCTACATTGACTTTTTTAAATCTTTCATTCAATCAACAGCCAGTGCCTTTAGTTTGTTTCCTGAGGATGAAGACAGCTTCTACAGCTAATCCTGATTTTAAGTCCTTAATATTCTAATCCTTCTCATGCATGGACAACACTTGATTAGAGGTAAGCTGCATTTGGTAGAATATGAAACTGCTCAATTATCTGTGTCATCATTCAGTTGGCTGGCAAAAGAGGAGGAAAACCATGTATTTTTCATAGGAATTTTGTAAGAATGACAAGAATTATCACAAAGACATTTTACCATTCATCTTATTATAAAGTAATAAAAAATGATACCTTTTTAACCCCCCCTACAGAGTGAAGAAATGGTACCCTACAATAGATGGTTTTTAAAAATAGACTTATATTTATTTAAATTTTCCTGCTCCCAGTCCCAACAGCAGAGTACCCTCAATACATCTTGAAGAAAAGAATGATTGTCCCATTTTAGTGGTGGGGAACTGTGAAAGATTAAATGGATTGTCCAAAGCCACAGAGGCAGTAACCACACTCCAGTGGACCTAACTGGAATACTGAGTTACTTATCAGACCATTATGCCAATCTACTACCCTGGTTATCAATAGCTTTGATTGTATTTTGCACTGAGCATCATAAGATTCCACATGTACCTTGCTGCAAAGCAATTTTTCATGGCTTAAATGACAATTATTGAATTAATATCAAGGACAAACTTGGTAGGAACTGAAGCTTCAACCTTACATTTTCGCATCTGAAGTCCTTTTGAGAACTGGGTGGGGGGAAAGGAATGGACTACCCAGAAGTGTCGTGACAAGTGTCATAAGCAGCACAAACTTCTGCTGTGGTAGTAGAGTTGCTTCATTTATATAAAGAATTGATTTAGTGCTGGTAGTAAAGAGCATTTCATTTCATTTAAGTGGACTTTAAACAGAACATCACAGAAAAAGTCATGTCTTCTTTATTGCTGTTGCTATATTGAAGTAGTGCTCATCTTTCACAAAGGCAGCTGTGAATCTGCACTTCAAGACAATTTCTCTCACCGTTTTTGCATTTTTAGGATAATTAATATATCTGCACTGCACCACAGCAAAGACAAAGGAACTGTCACTGTAGCTAAGACCAATAGCCCAGTTAGCTGCTTCCAGAGGTGCTTTGCAAAGTGTACATAACTTGCTAGCTAACCATATGTCCAGGAAAAAAAAAAATCCTTCCTTCAAGCTGCCGGAATTTTGTGTTTCTCTGAAGGAATGGTAAAATCTTTATTACTTGTATAAAGGTTAGAGTCTCTATTATTTTTTTCTACTGCACCTTTTTATTCTGTATTTCTTACAGAAGTGAGTTCAGCAGGTTAATTGTGCATAGTCCGCAAAGTATACCCTTTTATCTTTTAAAAACGTGTTGATAAAATTAAGGCTTCTGCTGTCAGTTTGCTTATGTCACATTAGAAAGAGTAAATGCTCACACTGTTCGGCCTTTTTCACCATTAATTATTTTATATGCTGCTGTCATATTAGCTCCTATGTCTTTTCTGAGTTTTTAGAAAGCACCTGAACTAAACTCTTTTATGATTTTAGTTCTCCTCCTGTTATTTGAAATTTCTCTTTCACCTCTCTGTTCTTGCCTTCCTATATTTTCCACTTTCATCACTGTGTGCCACAGACATCTACCATTGTTATCAGCTATAAAATTGCTCTTCAAAATGGAAACTCTTACATTATGCTTCTCTTTGGTGCCCTTTCCTCAGTCCTTTTAAATTGTCTCACAACTCTCCTAAATGTAACTGAACCGATTAACTTGTGATCAACTGTAAATTTTGCTACCTAAATATTAATGACAACTTTTATATAAACTTGTTAAGTAACTGTGATCTTCACGCTGATTTTTAAGCATTTCATTGTTAGATCAAATCTATACATTTTTCTGTTTATTTCTAACCAATAGATGTATGAAGCCAGCCTTTTCTGAACTGTTAGCTGCTTTTTGAACTAAAGTAGCAGAACAAAAGCACCATCCTCTGACTTTCATTGTTAAAATGTAAGGTAATAATACCACAATGCGTTTTTGGTAACAGAGTAATGATTGCCTGGATCATCAGTTTATATAATACATATAAGTTATTTTCTTGTGATATATTTACCACTTAGTGTCTTGTGGTAAGAGAGATACTGTAAGAAAACCTTTTGAAAATGTATGCAATTGCTCAAGTCTGTGTACAGTCAAATTTCACTGCTCTCCATACTTTTTCTCGGGAACTCTTGAGAAGAGAATATTTCAGTATAATATATGGATGCACAAAGTGCTTTAAAGAAAATATAAAGTACAGGAACACTTTGCTGTTTTTGTGATGTCTGAAAGGAATGGTAATCTCGTATTCTTTCCAAACACCTAAAAGGTGTTTGAAAGCAGGCGATTTCACTTTCTGCTGTACTTGAAAGGTGGAACTCCAAAGGTATCCTCATTGACTACCACACATTTTATTTATTAGAATTACATTTCTCTCTAGGCTTCATACTTGAAAGTGGGAGGTTTGTCCTACAAAAGTGTTTGAAATTTTCTACCTTCTTCATGTATGACTATTAGAGCATGTAGGATATATTTAGTTTCTGTTTTTCACAACTGGATGTAGTGACTCACACTTTGTGGCTGTTCTCTTCATTTCAAAGCAATTATTCCTGAAAAGGCTCATATACCGAGGTTGTCAGCTAAATATTTCTTATATCCCTGAAAAAGAACGGGCATCTTTGCAGAAACCCATCATTTGACAATTTGCTGGAGTCTATGCTAGTGTTATATTTCATTGAATATTTCAGTTTGGATTTTAATCATTTTTGTTCATAGGTGCCAAATTAACGACATGATAAATTGAGGACCAATTCATCCCTGACAGAAGCATAGATTTACTACCTTAAAGCAAGTCTCCGTTTATTCACAAAAACAACATCAAGAACAAGAAGAAACCTTCAGGGAGCACTTTACTGAAATGAACTTCCCTATACCAAGTAGTTAAAGCACACAGAAAAGAGAAGTTATGTTTAAAGCTTGTTCTGCGGTCACCACAAACAACCTGTATTTTAAATATGTAGCTCAACAGTACACGAAATCTGTAAGCACACCTGATGTAGGATTTCACCCTGCTGGCTGGGGAAGAATAGAAAACTATGACAGCCACAGCAAATTGTCTTGAAGAGTCCTTTCAGACTGAGCAGCAACAACTCCACTTATCATGAATCTTACATCTAAATAAAATGCAAGTAACTCCATAAAAAGCTCCAGAAATCTTACAAAAACACAATATGAGCCTTAAAAATATTTAGCCTCTTTATGCTAAGTTTTTTAAAAAGAATGGTAGAAGCAGAAGCAACCCATTCTAGTGCAGAGCCAGCATTACACAAGGATGAGACACTTTATGAGTTCCTCTTGTCAGAACTTCCTATGACTATAATTATTCCTTCCCAATGTCAACCTTGCTGTAGACATTTCCATGCCTGTGACAAGGAGAGGAAATTATATTCTCCTGTGGCTGTAGGGATCATTAGGTATAATCATGGCAAAGCTCCTTCATCAGAATAAATCCAGTTTAGCATGACATTGTTGGAGGTCTCTTGAGATGGCTAAACCTTAGAGGTTTTCTCATGTAGCTCTCACTGTGTCAATACTGCGTTTAAGTATGTTTCTGACATATTGCTAGACAGTTTTCCTTTAAAACAATGTATCATAGCTTCACAGGAAAATTCTAGTTGAAAGGGTCCTCAGGGACCCATCTCCAGTTTAACCCACTACTCCAAGCAGGGTCAGCTATGAAATCAGACCTGGTTACTCATCCAGTCCAATCTTAAAATGGACAGAGACTGTACAACGTCTCTGGGCAACCTGTTTTAATGCAGGACTGTGCTCACTGTGAAAAGGATTCTCTTTGTGTCTAGTCCAAGCCTCTCATTTCAATTTGGGCCCATTGTTTCTCAGCCTCCCACTACGCACTTCTGAGAAGAAGCTCACCCCGTCTTCTCAATAACGTCCTTGTAGGTATTGGAAGGTTGATCTTAAGTCACCCTGAAGCTTCCTCTTCTTGAGGCTGAACAAGACCCATTCCCTCAGCCTCTCCTCTCAGGTCAAGTACTCCAGCCACGACCATGTTGGTGGCCCTCTGCTGAACTCGCTTCAATAACAAGCTTATGGATGTTTAGAGTGTGGTAGTGCTTTGCTTCGATTCCTGTAGTAGTACAGTTCTCTACAAGTCAAAGAAATGGTATTTCAAATAAAACTGCAAGTTTTTGAATCACCAGTAGTATAGGAGGCATGTCAATTGAAATTGTAATCACATGCATTTTAGTCATTAACAGCAGGAATTTTAGGGCCACAAACTGGCTCTGTCCTAGTTTCTTCCTTCATCAGACTTAAGATCACGTGTGACCTAGCTCACAAAAGAATGTTAAATTTACAATCTCTGTTAATGTGAATTATGGCTTTGACAGGTGGATGTGCATGTTTGTAAAATCAGCAACTCTACTTGACTGCTCACAGCGAGTAGCTGATTCTGTAAGACAGAACTGCAGTAAAAGGCTTCCGCACGCGACAAACCAGGTGAAAAGTACAAAGCAGTTAAGGTTTATTCTGAAGCATCTGCCATGGTTTATACTTTATCTGAGATAAGGATTTTTAAAGTTGAAGTCCAACATAAGAAATTATCTATTTTATGCCAGCAAACACTTTTTTGTTTGTTTGTTTCATTGTGTTTACAGTGAAAATAGTTAGCAACAAGGTTATATAATAATTTGAAACATGATGAAAGGGCATGGTGAATTCTCTGTCAATTTTTTTTTCTGAGATGATGAGACATCTTGTTGAAAGATCTTCTAGACAAAACAGCAGCTCGTGTACTGAGGAACTACCATCCCTGTTACTCTGACATTCAGATTAGAAATGCCTCTGACATAAAGTATATTAAACGGAGAATGCATTTTCTAAAATTAAGGAAAGAAAAAGGAGACCAAAAATATGAACGAATTCTGTTGAAGGATCAATATTTTAAAAACGGAGAAATTTGAAGAGGCTGGATTTTAACTCCGGACTGACTTTTGTTCTATAATTTGGGTGCTTAGCCTGTGCTTCTGAGGCTGCGCACACCCTGCAAGGACACTCATTCAGCCCACAGCTGCCCCCATGTGCTCCTGAGACCAAGGAAGAAATGGACCGCAGGCAGAAAATGTACATTAGACCTTTCTGTTGAATGAGCAGCAAAGTCAGAGCAGCCAGACGTGTGCAATGTGATTGATCTGAGGACATGCAGTCCACCTGATGCTTCAGGAAAGCAGGGGCCATGTTATGCAGGCCCAGACAAATGCAACTGTGCTGTAAAGAAGGGGATGAGGTGAGATGGGGAGAGGGTGTGGTAAATAGCTCTCCCCGACACTGCAAGAAAGGTGGATTGCCCTGCAGAAGGATATAAATAAGTGGTTTTCCAACCTGTCTTCCAAGAAAAGAGCTACACTATCTAGCACACTCAACCCTTTCATAACAGTTCTGCATTGCTTATTTAATTAATTACATAGAGGTGATAATTTAAAACAATAGAAAACAGAATAACTATACTTGCCATTGTTTCCTGCAAAGAGACAAAACTTCCCAGATATTTCTCAGGCTAAAGGATGCTCGAAATTCTGAAAGAAGCTTCTGTTTGCCTGCAAGACTTGGAAATTGGAAAATTCACTGCCTGAATTTCCAACACTCTCTTTAAACTCTGATGCAAAATATAGGTGGAGCACTTTCTGAATGCTCTTTCTGAAATGTCAGTAGGAATATGAGTACTTAATAAAATATATCTCTCTCGGAATTAAGGCTGTGAAATTTTTTTAAACTTAGCTGAATCAAACAAGATTTGAATCAAACATCCACATTTGATGTAGATCATATAGATTTTTCCCACGTTTTCTCCTACTGTGCCTAAAAAGAAAGTCATTTTCTGTTAAAAAAACCCCAAAACATTTAATTTGCCCTTAGAGAAAACCCTGTTGCAGAAACCTGTTAAAAAGACAATGCTAAAGAAAGCCTGGACTCACCAAACCAAGAAGAAAGGATGGGTTCATTCAACCATTCAGGGATTTACAGCTCAGGAGCTCCAAGCTCAGATGTCTCCTTTGCTTGAGGGGATCTGAGTTCCCAACTCCTACCTCCCCAGAAAGTGCCTTACCCTGCTGCTATAATGGCCGGTGTGCTTTGCATTTCACTTGTTGATGTTCTTTCACTGTATTAATAGATACTAAGTGTATTAATAGATAGTAACTCGTAGGAACACTGATGCATATACTGCCTAAGCAGCAAATGTCCCAGCCACATGGCTGGAGAATCAGTCTCAGACTGCTCTCATTTTTTTCTGTAACTATGTCAGTATTTAATAAATAATGATACAACCTCAATGGGGAAGAGCAAGGAAGCTCTTGTTTAGAATGTTATATAATCTGGTCATCGGTACCTCCTCCTCAGCCTACATCCAGCCTTCAGTCTTGCAGAGGGTGGATTTTAATAGCACTGAATCAAGTCCCTTCCAGTCTGCCACAGTGCTCGAACCCCTGAGCCGGCAGGCAGAGAGATGCTAATTCCCCTTCTCTAGCTCAAACATGCATCTGGCTGAAGTGGGGTTGTTTTCCATATGAAACTATTTGGTGAACTAGGTCTACAGCTGTAAGATATTTCAGAGCAAGTGAATTTGCACTCCGAAGTGATTCCCTTTTTTTGCTACAACGGTTTGTCCAGCTCTGTCATAACAATAAGCCTCGTTAGTGAATACTGTTTGGCAAAGAATAGTTACGATTGCACGCCTAGAAAACTAAACACAAAAACAAAACGAAGAAAAACCAGCATAAAAAATTAGGAGACCATGAAGATTTTGCAAACAGAAATCCTGAGGATAATAACCAAAGGAACATTGCGAAAAGGGTATTTTGGGTTCTGTATGTGAACACAGCAAAGCACTGCTGCTAATACCCACCAGGTGGCTCTCCACCCTGGAGCAGAGCAGGTAGTAAAAATCCCTTTTCGTAAGAGAAAGGGGCTTGTGCATATCCAAAATTACTAAGATCTGCTTTTGAATCTAAATATCTGCCTCAGCTGCTGAACAGATGCTCAGCCTAGGAGACGGTGCGAAAGCCTCACACTCAATTCTTCTGTTTATTTTAAGGCTGTTATTTTTGAATTATTGTTCTGGCTCTGGAAGGATTGTAACCCCCTGCTTACTCAACTCCGTATCCTGCAGTATATGCAAATGGGATGTATGTTTGAGTTTGCCGGACGCCTGTCTACCGTAAAAAATAATACAGCTAAAGTCTTGTGTGCTGCTAATATCCCAATTAGAGAGTCATGCAATCTGACCTTTAAACTGTTTTTGCTTGCTGGCTGAGACTTGTATTTTTCTTGAAATCTTTTCTATCTCTACCCATGACTGCTTAAACTGTTTCCATGATTTCTCTGAAATAAAGCTCCTATTCCTTAATCATGGGATATATTGTCACTTTATTATGGTGGCAGGCATTTATAAGATGTTGTTTTCTTCCCCGCCCCTGCATACCTGAGATAACAATGATTCTCAAAGTCATCATGCTAAACTGAGATGTCATTACTGGGTTAGAGTCTGAGAAGGATGCAGCAGAGAAAATCATCTTTATGTGGGCCCCAATCCTGCTTTAATTGAAGGGCACAGCAGAATGGCTCCTGTTTCACTAACTTTAAATGACCTTGGTCTTCTTCGCCATTTTAGAGGAAGACACAGCCCTAAACTCCGAGCGCTTCATTTTTTCATACCTCATGGCATTACATCATCTTTTCCCCTCTGCCTGTTTAACAACAAGGTTTTAACACTGAGAAACAACCTTTGTCTGAGAGCAACAGGCAGTGGAGACACAGTTATGTTTGTTTTCTTTCTCATCCTAATTTCTCTTTTTGTATTGATTCTTCATAACGCTGGCACCCGGACAAAGAAAGAGCACTTTGCAGCCTGGCGTTGCTTCTTTGTGGGGTTATGGCATAGCCCTCATCTCAATCTTTACAGAGCAGCTGCTTGTAATGTAAAATGTTATCACCAAATCAAGCTAACAAAAAAAGATTAATTTACTGAGGAACCAAAGCTATTCTTACAAAAACAGGACTATTTACTGATATTATGGGATTGCTGTGAAATAAGCTAAAGGCTGAGTATGCGAGGAGATAATCCCTGAACCAGCTCACAGGTGCTGCTCTTTTTTCTCAAAATTCGAACCTAAATTTCATAATCTAGGGAAACCTGAATCTATCCTCTAGGTATAATGTGTTATATAATAACTACGTATTTAGAAAGAGTATATATTTATAAATATGTATTTGTTTGGTTGTTTTTTTTTTTTTAAGTAAGAAGACTGGTAAATTCAATGCTAAAATGTGGAGCACAAACTGCCTGCAGCTGAAGACCAGGTTCTGGTTTGCCCGCTTTTGTGGTTAAAGTCTCATTAACTTGCTATATTTTACTGGGTGCATCACCAAGAATCATCATTCTGGCACACTGATGTTGCACACAAGGAAGTGGAAAGTACATAGGCAGTCTCCTGGGGAAGCAACATGACCACACTCTTCTCCACTCAAGGATGCTAAGAGAGAGAATGTGGCCATGGCAACAGCAAAGGGATGGATGGGGCCTGCCTCCTAGGAAATGCAGAGAAATCCCTCTGCCAAATAGCGCATATGTCGCAGATGGTGGTAGCATGGGCGACCCAGGGATGCTTTCTGCCAGCAGCAAGTGTGTTTCCACACATACACCCGAGCCCACTCTATGGAATTACAGTTGACAGGATTTTAAAGAAATACAACAGTTCTCTCCCAATACTCTGTTCTACCTTAAGGTGCAAGGGCCAAAGCAAAATGTAGTACTTAAAAACTTCATTAATGTCCCTAGTTTATCCCTACTTTAATCTTAGTTTATGTATTTGTAAAATATATATGGTATTGACTTCACAGGCACTTAAACAAAAGTTTGGTTTTTTTTCCTTGAGAAGGCTACATATGTCCTAAGGACAATTAAGGGGACAATGAAGAAAGCAGCAGTCCCACATTTTTTAAAATATGCAGTGAAAAGCAGACTGTGTAATGTCAGGAATGAGTTCACTTCGAACTTCAAAGAAGTATGGCCATGACAGATATGTTAATCATGAGAAGTATCCTGTTGAAATTAATAGGACAAAGAAACCATTCTGCATAAAGGCACAATGTTTCAGGAAAGGAGATAAGAAAGCCAAGACAACCCTCAAAAGCATGAAGCTCATGATAACATCATGAAAACTGCAAGGCAGTAGGCTGATCTTTCTTATTTTCTATGACTAAAATCCGGCTGGATTTACAGATACATATCTAACCATCTTTAATATTACCTGGTATTATTTCTGAAGCCAGAATAGTATTTCTTCTGTTTCTGCTTTTTTAGTGCTTTTAAATTTGTGATATGGATGTACTAACACAGTTTTTGCATTCTTTCTTCTTGTTGCTTTGCATTGCCATGAGGAAAAACAGAATAAGAAAAAACTTTCTGCAATTCTAATCGTTACCAACTCAACAGCCCATGGGGCTCCTGTTCACAAAAAACTCTGGATGTGGGTCAAGTTCAGACTTGCCTCTTTTTGCCTTGAGGCATTTTTCTGCAAGGCTAATTCTATAGGGCAGGAGCGCATAACATTATACTCAGACAGACAGCTATTTTTAGTGGTTAAAGACTTTTTTTTTTAACAATGAAAGCATTACAATTTGCAGAATAATTGTCCTATGCAGCAAAGATTACACAGATACCCCGAATGTGCAGAAATGGCATCTTTTTCATTACTGCGCTTGTCTTCTGCCCTTGATAGTGACAGCTTTTTTTTTTTTGAGAGAGACTCTGGAGTGCCTGAAACACAGTACAGGTGTTTTTCATGTAAAAACAATTCCAGCCTGATGTGGAATTTCTTCTTACAATCAGGTCAAACACAAAGAATGCAATATTTTAATAGTGGAAAAGGCTAATCATGTAAGAAGCACTGTTTTGTAGCGTAAGCACTATTAGGCAGCAAACGTTAGAGCAAATTGCCACAAAGAATGAACAAAGCTGGGGTTTAAGCACTTATCAAGTGCTTTTTCCAGTCCCTGCTACTGTTCATTATCTCTCTGGGAGATGCTTTTATAAAAATGGAGCTGGGGAATTTCACATCTCCAGCCAACAGAGGAGTATCAGAGAGGCTGATATCTGTCAATAAAACGGATATTTACAGCAGAACAAAACATGATGAAAACCGAGATACAGATGTGTGTGAATTACCCTTGGCATCCCAAACAAGGAGATAGAGTGGAGCCCTCCTAACAGACAAGACTTGCCTGCTGATCCAGGAAGATAAGCATTTGAAAAGAGGCTATCAAAAGCCACTCATGAGCAGTCTTTTCTTCCAAAGCAATTTTCCTTGAGGATACAGGAAATCAAGTGTTCATTGATAATGTTTACTTTGTAAAGGAGTCATGTGGGCCAGATTATCAGATCCGCTTCACTTACTTTTCACAATTGAACCAGTAGCAAGGATTTAAAAACGAGACACATTTTGCCAGCTAGGGATTCTTTTGGTACAAGACAGTTCATTATCATCACAAATACAGTAGTATCCCACCATTCCTAGCAAAGGAAACATGTCCGAAAGGGCTGTATTTTTCTTGCACTCTGCTTAGGTTGGCAAACAACTCCTTTAGGCTAGTTGCTAATTAGCAGTCTTCAGAACAGCACTAAATTCTGCAAACGCCCTAACCTATGCAGAACCATCCTCAGAATCAGGAACCAGGCAGCCTGAGCCGTGATCATCACGAATGTGAAAACAAGCTTGTTACAAACAGTCATTTTGTTCTATCAAAAAAATAGATATTTTAATTTTATGCTAACTCAGAACAAATGCAATTGTTAAAATATCTTAATTTCTTCAAGACAGTTTTTTCCTCGCAGCCTCCATAAAGATCCATAGGCGTGCCTTGCTTAATAAAGCTGTATAATTCTTCCACCTGAATTACAAAGGTGATTTTTTTTTTTTGTTTTGCATCAAGAATATAACATATAGGTTATGCATACACACAGAATTTGTGTGTGTGCATGTGTGTGTCATCTATATCTTAATTATTGATTTTTAAAATAATTTATATTGGGGATTATGGATTTGCCCCCTCCGAGTGTCTGACGTTGTGTAACAGTTTTGGTCATAATAAAGAGTTGACTGGATATCATTCACATTTTCAGTGTTATTGAAAGTCATTTTCAGACACCTCTGGTCGTATCGTTGAAAAAATTATGCTGTCACCAAGGACAATTATGAGTGACTGTTTCTTTTTCCTATCATTCCGATTATATTCACAGTTTCCCTTTAGTTTTCTCTCCTTGCTGGATGGAAAGATGAAAATTACCCATGCTCTCAATTAATTTTCTCACTCTGCAAATTAAACTTCCTGAAAATTGTTCCCTTAAAATTGAATTTATTACTTCTGCAACTGCAATCAGTCTGCACCCAGATAACCTCATCTTCACTCTCTCTCACAAATATCTACTAGTCCCGGATGGTTCCACTTTATTATGCCCAACTATGGCATTAGGACAGTCATGGAGAAATGTGTGAGTTCAGAATAAGCAGGCATTTTTTTGGAAATCTGATCCCTTTTACAAGGTAGGAGTGTGCTGTTTGGAAGATACTGTCTGACTATGTGGAGCTTCACCAGCATTTGTGAGATGCTAAAAGTTGTAGTCTGCTTTGACTTTTGACTAGCAAGATCACTGAACTGAACAGAGCCTCAACGTTGTGGACATGTAACCTCTGTGTATTATACTAAAAATAAAAAATGTTTTGCATTTTTCTACAAAGCATTGGAAAATGCCTAAAACACAACAATGTGTTTCGAAATGGTTCCCAGGAGAATTTGCTCCATCACCTCCACAGGGATTAAGGTGAGGCTGACTGGGCTGTAGTTCCCTAGATCCTTCTGCTTGCCCTTATTGAAGGTAGTGGTGACCTTTAGTTTTCCAGTTCTCTGGGACCTCCCCCAGTCACCACGATCTTCCAAAGATAATCAAGAGTGGCCTCACAATGACGTCAATCAGCTCCCTTAGCCCTCATGGATGCATTCAGTTGGGTCCCACAGATTTGTGTGTGTCCACTTGGTTTAATGTTCCCTAACGTGATCCTCCTAACTGACGGTAAAACTTCATTGGTCCAGACTTTCCCACTGGCCTCAGGGCCTGTAATTCCTCAGGGCAAATTTTATCAGTAAAGACTGAGGTGAAGAAGGCATTGGATACCTCATCCTTTTCCATGTCCTTTGTCACCAAGTACCCTACCGCATTCAGTGTCAGGCCCTAATTTTCCCTAATCTCCCTTTTGCTGTTGATGGACCTGCAAAAGTCCTTCATGTTGCCCTTTCTGTCTCTCTCAAGATTCAACTGCAGATGGCTTTAGCCTTCCTAACGCCATGCCTGCACACTCAGAGGATGTCTCTATATTCCTCTGGTTTTACCTGTCCCAGCTTTCACCTCTTGTACAATCCCTTTTTAGGTCTGAGTTGAGTCAGGAGCTTCTCCTTATTCATCAATGCAGGCCTCCTGCTGCTTTGCCTTGATTTCTTCCACATTGGCATGGGTCACTGTTATGCTTGGAGGAGGTGATCCCTGAAAATCAGCCAGCTTTCCTGATCTGCTCTTCTCTCCATGACCATCTCCTGCGGGACCCTTCCAAGTAGATCCTTCAACAGGCCAAAGACTGCTATCTCATAATTCAGAGTTATGCTCCTATTTGCCACCTTTTCTTCTCTCAAGATTGGGATCTCCACCACCTCATGGTCAGTGCAGCCAAGACCGCCCCCAACTTTCATGTCCCCAATCCTTGTTTGCAGGCATCCAGACCAATTGACTGTCAGCCATTGTTGGATCACCGGTCACCACTGCTAGGAAGTTCTCATCAATGCATTCCATGTATCCCCAGGACTGCTTGTTTAATGCTGTGTTGCCATCCAGCACATATTAGGTCCCCCAGGAGAACCAGGACTTTTGAACGTGAGGCTTCTTCCCCTTGTCTGAAGACAGCCACATCTTCTTCCTGATCAGGCAGTCTGCAGCAGACGTCTGCCACAACATGGGCTGCCCTCTAATCCTAACCCATAAACTGTTGACTGGCTCATCGTCTGTCCCAGGGCAAGGCTCCACGAATTCATGCTAGTCTCTCACAAAAAGCTGAATGCCCCCACAACCTTCCTCACCTGTCCTTGCTAAAGAGCATGTGTCCATCCATTGCAGCATGCTGGTTGTGGGAGCCTTCCCACCACGCCTGGACAAGCTCGTAGTCCTGCAACTGCACACATGCTTTTAATTCCTCCTGGTTTTGTCCCATGCTACATGCATGCATCAGTGTAAAGGCATTTCAGAGAGGTGTTCCAACCTGTTGATTTCTCAGAAAGTATGAGAGCTCCCCCCATGATGCTGTCCTCTTGACACTTCCCTGTTTGTATGCATGTGCTTGAAGTGGGCCTCCTTCAGCCTGCTTTGTCATCCTTAAGCTCTGTCTTGTCTACCATACTCTTCACACTTTCTTGCCAACGCAGCCCACCACTTCCTCAGGGGACTGTGGGTCATCATCTCCCTTCACCCCCTCATTCTTTGCTTCAAGGTCTCCTCAATAGGCTTTGCTGCCAGTCTGTTGGCAGAGATGCTTTTGCCTGAATCCACCTAAGAGCTGTTTTTCTACAATCCACCTAAGTACTAATTTCAGACATTTGCATTACTAAGTAGAAATCACACAAAGCGAGGCTGAAAGAAACCTCTGAGACAGGATGAAGTATACCCAGCTCACTCTTGATTACACATTCATCTAACGTGTCCTCAGGAACCTCCAGTGAAGGAGACTGCACAGTTAGCATGTTCCAGCACAATCTGTCCCTAGACTTACTTTTTCTTAGCATCTAACTTAACTCTCTCTTGGGTAAATTCAGCTAACTACCTCTGTCCTATCCTCAGTGGATAGGAGGAAATTCTGATTTCTTGTCACTATAATAAACTTAATATTTCACTGCTCTTTTTATGACAAGCTTTCTCATATTTGTTTAGTTTAGAACAAAGAAGGCACAACAAATCAGCAAATTCTCAAACCTCCTTCAAATGCCATTTTCTAAACCTCTCATACCTCTTCTGACTTGCCTCGGGACTCTTAGCAATTTGTTTACCTTTTCCTGAAATCCAAGCATCCGACATAATGCTCTGGTTAAAATGTCATGTGTAAAACAAAATAACTCCTATCTCCCATGCTTTACAGACAAACATTGCAATTCATTTGCTCCTTTTTTTTTTTGCAGTAGTATTAAACTGTAGTTTCATATTTAGATTGTGATCCACCTCTGCCCCTTTGTACAGTATTATCACACTTATTACACATTTTCTGTTTGGACATTTTATTCTTCCTTAGTAACTGTAGCACTTCTTTCCTGTTTACTGAATGTAATTTTATTGATTTCAGATCACTTCTTCAAACTACCATGACTTCTGAATTTTAATCCTGTCCTCTAAAATATTCCCTTCTTATCAGCAGAAAAAAAAAAAATCACAACTTTTTGATGAGCATTTTCTGCTCATTAATGAAACTGGAACAAAACACAGGAAAAGTCTGTAAAGCACGTTATATAAAACATCTTCCCAATTTGACAGTGAACTGCCATAACTATTTTTTAGTACATTTCTGCAACAAGTGGGTGCACCCACCAGATGGCAATTTCATCCAGAACATTTCCCTAAGTTGCTTATGAGAATGTAACTGGTAGTGTGTCAAAAGCCTTATTAAAGTCCAAATATATCACATCCACTGCTTCCTTTGTACCCACTAGGCCAGTTATACTGTCAAAAAGGAAAATAGATTGATTTGACTTGATTTGTTCTTGATGAATTGGTGTTGGCTGTTTCATATCACTTTGTTATTTATCATCTATGCGCTTATAAACTGATTATTTAACAATTTGTTTCAGTAACTTTTTGGCTATTGAAGGCAGGGTGATTGTTCTACAATTTATATTTTGTCATTGGCAATATTTTACAAAATGATGATCACTTCTATTGTAGTCAAAGCACTGTTGAATGCCCAAGTTCAAAGTCAGCAATTTATAATGTAATTGTAAATATTATACATTGTTTTAACTAAATTACAAATTCTAACAAGAACTTGTGCATCTCTGTCCCCACTTTTGTATTTGGGTTTTGCCTTTCATTTCTTCTACTATTGCAATTGTGCCTGCTCCAAGCCTGTTTCTTTACTCTGTAAGAAAAAGCAATGAGGACTCTTCAGAGACATTTCCGAATTCCTTCTCTGAATTAGGCCACAAATCCCTTTTCTTACCCTCCTTCCAAGTCCTCCTCAGGAAGATCTTCCCTCATGATCCTTACGCAGAGCTAGCAAAACAAAATTAGTTTGCTATGGGCTTGTCTGCAAACTCCTAACAACGATTAGCAAAACAAAACCATCGATTGCATGTTTTATCCTTTCTATGCCAATTGCCTTTGCACATCACAAGTGTTCAGGAATTCAAACCGTCTCACTGTTTGGACAGTGCAGCCTGACAGCACCAAACAAGAAATCCAGTGGGACCTATCTACAGCAATCTCAATTATAGATCTGCTTTTACCTCCAAACTTTTTCTTCATGTTCAGCCTGACTAAATAAACATGGAGTGAGGAATCTGTAACTTCTGAGGGACAAAAGTTTTAATTAGCTCATAGTACGATGCAGTGCAGCAAAGCATTGTGAGAAATAATGAACTAGAAAGTGCTTCAGCCTCGAGACAATATTGCTTACAAGTGTTATTCTTACAAAAACCTCCAGTAACAAAACACTTTAAGGTTGCTGTAAAAAATCTGGATGCTTTGAATGACAGGTTAGACCATTATGTTGTGAACTGTCTGGTCTTAACCATTATTCAGAATGGTGTCCCCTTACTGTGTGACTCCCAGGACTGCTCTGGATGGAGTAAGGAAGGCAAGGAGTTTCCTGTGCTACACAGTCCTACAGCTTCATCTTGTTTGAAGCTGCTGGACTAATGGAACATATTATCCAATACTTGGATGAACTTAGCACTCGGGTGTTACACAGTTAACCAAGTCAGAGATAACATCGTTCCAATTTATATCAGCAACCTCTTTTAAAGAGGAGAAACTCTTTTTTGTAACACAGGGCCTTCTTTTGGTTGGCCAAGCTGTTCCTGCACTCTAATGCAGAGACCAGCCCACTCCCCCATGTTGTTTCCTCTCCACTGCAGGATTTGCCAAAATAAGGTCACTGTAATACACTTTTCAGAAAGAGCTTGCCTGTGATGCCTGAGATACTGAAACCTGGTTATATGGAAGGATGAGTAGGAGTTAAGCCCATTACACTACTGCCCTCAGCACCACTGCACGGGCCTCCAGTGAGCTCCTGGGTAGAAGTGAAAGGACAATTTAAGCCTATAAAGCCCTAAATAGTCTGACAAGGATCTAAGTAATAACGGCAAAATCCACTACAGAAATCATTGTTCTGTACTGCAGCCTCTGAGGGTACCAGAGAAGCAGAGCCTCTGCAGAAGACATGGCAGGCACCTAGCATTTTGCCCCCAGGACATCTTCAGTTTTACTCTCCTCACCCATGCCATTTGTTAACTTTTAGCATGCTGTAACAACCAATACTCTTCTTCTTCTATTTCAGAGGAAAAGGCATGATCAAAGTTAGGGAAGGTGAGGAATAATTGCTGTAAGTATACAATGGAGCACAGAATTATGTATTATACAGTCAGAGCACAGACCTATGTGGGAACCTATAACTATTGCAGCGAATCCATGTGTTCATGCTTTCCCATCTCAACATCTATGAAAACCATCTATCCAAACTTAGAGATAAAGAAGTGCCAAATTTAATCCAAAACTTATTCAAACGAGTTAAATCACATTAATGCCAGTTCACAAGCATTTCCTCAGTCATGTTACCCTCTCTTCAGGTCTCAGACAAGTGATATAAAGACAAGACAGTTGATCAAAGTAAAATTTAACCACCTGTGGCTGAGATTAGGGAAAAAAGTAATAATTGCTAGATAAAAGAAGGCACTTCCCTGTTAACAGACGCCCAGAAACCTTAGGTCTGTATTTGAAATGCTGTGAACTTCACAAGCTGGGGGAAGGCTTGCATGACATTAACTGCGTGCTGCTTGGCACTTAAGGAGACAGAAAAGCTGCAACAATTAAGTATTCAAAAGGCTTTTTTTGGTAACTTGAACTTAAAGTTTCAGTTGCTGTTTTGATCATTGTTGTGAGTGGATAGGAATTCCTATGAAACAGACTGCCAGGAAACTGGCTTGTTTTCAACACCCTTTGCGTTCCTGTCAAAATTGAAGTGGGATAACTCCATTTGTCAGTCACTTCGCATTTTCTCAGCCCTTTCCTTTCGCTTTCTGCTTCTGCTATTTACAGAAGAAAAAAAAAAGGAGCACACAGAAAATATTTTTTCTCCTTCATCACTGCACACTCCTTCCCACCAAAATCTGCAATTTGAAGATCATGCAATTTCCACAGATGACAATATAATCTAGTAATTCCTCAAATGTACTTCAAAATGTGTTTACCATGTGCTGATGCTATCACTTGTTACTCCACAGGGAATTGCAGGAATCCCAACACAGAGCACTCGTGAAGTGGTTTCTGCATGGAAAAGTAGTGTGAGCTGTTTCTGATCTCTCAGAGCTATTTAGCACTGACCTCCATTCTCAAAAGAAGAAACAAGTCTCAAGACTTCCTTCAATCTCCTAAATAAACTGTTATATCATATAAACATGAATAGAAGACACACATTTTCTTCATTCTTATTTTCAGGCAAATGTCTGCAAAGATTGAGTCAGGTTTCCCAAATTCATGCTTCTTTGCATACCATGTGATCCAGAACAACTATGCTGTGTTNAAGGAATGCTCTCTTCTCCTCCATTCTCCTGTCTCTATAGACGGCGAGGAGAGGATACCAACAATACAGACAGTTGAAATAAGAGAAGTTTAAAATGAACATTTTGCCGTTTGAGATAACTAGGTACTTCTTCTTTCTGACTTTACACTGGTTTTTTTGTTATTGATTTTCTTTTTTAATGTTTCCACCCGATATGCTAACTTTGATAGCAACAAGGGTTCTGTTCTGCTTGGAATACAGTCCCCTGCAGTGCTATCGGATGCTACGTGCCTCTGCCACTTCTCTCC